>JAVSBS010004200.1:0-12683 GCA_033124195.1 Coracias cyanogaster | reverse complement strand
TGAAAGGAGGTTGTAGGGGTGCATGTTGGTCTTTTCTTCAAAATAACTAGGAGAGGACAAGAGGAAACCGGCTCAAGTTGCACTAGGGGAAGTTTAGCTTGGATATTATGAAGAAGTTCTTTCACTGAAAGAGTGGTTAGCCATTGGAACAGGCTGCCCAGGGAAGTGGTGGAGTCACCATCCCTGGAGGCGTTCAAAAAACATGTAGACGTGGCACTTCTGCACATGGTCTAGAGCTCACGGTAGTGTTGCGTTGACAGTTGGACTTGATGATCGTAGAGGTCTTTTCCAACTGTAATGAGGATGCAGACCTCCTCTGACTTACTTGTCCCTTCTCAGAGGATACACTCACACACACAGGACCGTTCTAACAGTAAACGGCTGTCTTCTCTGCTGGTTACAGCGCAGGTGCCAGCACAGGCTGGGGCAGCCCTGCCACCCAGAGGCCCCTTTTTCAACTGGAAAGGGCCTGGGGTTGAACTGCCTAGCGCAAGGAGTTGTAATTGTGTACAAAACCATGACGCTTAACATACTTCCTTGGGCAATAAATGAGGTGGAGCAGGTATTTCTCTTTGCTCTGCACTACCTCTCCCTCCTGAAAATTAACAGTTACTGAAACAGATTTTCTGTAACTTCTATAGCATTCCTCGTTGGTTATCCCACCACAAAGAGGTAACTAACAGCTTGCCAGTCTTACCTTGTTCACTTCAGGTGCAAGAATTTCTATCTTCCTCAGACGCTGAAATGCATCATAATCTGTTTCTCCGAAGAGTCTGATCGGCTCACCCCTCTCTCGTAACCTCCTGATAACCTGGAAAGAATCAAAGCACTCCCTTACACAAACTCGTAAAGGAAGCGCAATAAAATGTAGAAGGACGGATTTATTTACTTTGCTTAGAATAACAAGCTGAGCTGGACTGGAGAGGAAATGGTAATATTTTAAGCAGCAGAAAAATGTTCCAGACACTTTACAATCTAAATATAAAATTCCCACGGTATTTCAGTGAAAGGTCATTCCAAATATGATTATTTTTTGCATAAAACCCCAAGCCGCTTGGTATAGCCTAATTTCTTCCTGCTTTGACTTGAAATACACAAAAATAATCTGTCTTGCAGAGCGTAAAAATTGTTTTCAAAATCACAGAGGAACTTGACAATAATCTCGCTCACCTCCATGGCAATAAAAAATACTCCCTAACTAGGCTGCAGCTTGTCCCAGCCCATCTGCATAACAGATTTGCTGAAAATTCTCATCCTTGAGTATTTGGCCCATATTAAGTCCCACAATCTAATGCGTTAGTTACTTTAAAACTAGAGGTGGAACATCCTACACCCTCATCAGGTTTGCACACTCATCAGTATCTTGCAAAATTAAGGGGCCATGTGACATCCTTGCATGATCTCAGCTACGAATTTCAGTATTTCCAAAATTAGCATTTTTTTCTGGACTTCTGACCTTCCTGCTTCTCTTCTGCTTTTGGGTGTAAATCTGTTTGCGAACTCACATTCACAGAGGTATTTTTATCCTTAGAAAGGACAAAGAACACACCAGTTGCTCTGGTTTTGGGACTTTTCCTTCTAGAAATTAAAATAAACTGCCAAAACTTCGTTTCTAATTTTAGGTTCACACCACCGAGCTACAAAGCAGCAAAGCTGGGGGAAAAACAAAAAAACTTGGGAAAAAACAGCATGCCATCTTCAGTATTATCCAAGGATAACACTGATATTCAGATTACTATTCTAGAAGTTATCCGAACGAGCTGTAAAATGTTACAGCACATCTGTGCAAATCCGCAGGACAAAAAAGCTCTCCCCATCCGCACCTCCCCACGCAGCCGACTCGACAGCAGGTCCTTGATGAGCTACGATGATAATTAATTGTTGGCTGTAAAAACAGAGACTTATTACTTTATACAACCTGCCACAAAAAGTACACTTCACTGGAAAAAGCAGCCCTAATGAGAAATTTCAGACGCGTTTGCTGTAAACTCAAGTAGTTCTGTCTATGGCGATTGATTTTACCTCCTGTCTGGAAAGGGTCATTGGCAACTTTTCTTCTGCCAGCTCGAGTTCCAGCACTGGATTTGATGAAGTCAGTGGCTTCTCCTCCTCCTCTTGCTGCTGTACCTACATTCAACAGACATAGTTACTAATGTGCTCATGGAAATAAAGCCATAGACTGATAGCAGTGTAAAGATACAGGAGCACTATAACACAGATTGTCATATGACAATAAGAACATTTTGTTTTGTAGTTTTTATTGTCTAGAACTGAATTTCATAGAACAATAAAAACTTTTTAAAGTACCAGTGTTTAACTAACAGCTCTGCATGCTGCAGGAAGCAGTCTCTAAAGCAAGCGGAAAGGACAGTTGCTAAAGTTTGGCAATCACTTTAGCAGGCAGATGTCAGCACTGGTGCCAAAAATAGCAAATCCACCCTCTGCCTGTTGAGTCCTGCCCTGCTCTATCCTCCTTACCCATGGGAAAGCATCAGCATCACCATGTGATGAACCAGATGGGGGAAGTGGTTCAAATAGAAAATAATCTGGCCAGCACAAAGAAAGGTGCTCTTCCCAGCCCACAGAGCCTCATTCAGCTCACCAGGCGCAGCAGATGCCTGGACACATGGCAGAACTGGAAACCCAAGGGCAAGGAGAAAGCAGGGCTGCTTCTTTTGGTGGCAGTGCCAGCTTAAAATGTTTATTGCCTACAGCTTCAGGGAGTTGAGTACAATTAACAGCAATCCACGGCTTCTACCGGGTTTTGAGAGGTGCTAGTTTACAGTGGCACGTCTAACAAGCTTGCCATAGTTTCTTGTGGATTAAAAAAAAAAAAAAAAGGCACCTCCAACTCCTCATAGGGATACGATCTCATTAACAACTCCCCTTATTCTAGAAGAAGGTCCTTGAATCAAAAAGAACTTTTCTTCTTCACTACTCAGTATTTTAATAATGCAAAACAACCCTTTGATCAAAGTAACTTTGACAGAGCAGTCATGTAACTACAGTTCCCTTTATAGCTCAAATTTGACACTTGTGACAGCATCAGCAGACGTTGCTGTTGGTAATATTCCTATAAATAAGGAAACATTTCCAGTACTCACATCTTATTTTCCTAGATTCCTTATTAGAATTTATTTCCTTTCCGTATTTGCTAAAAGGGAAACGCTACAGTTAGTCCTGGAGCACCCTGCAGTGTTCTTCGTGCATGGTCAGTACGTTGTCATTTCCAGTCTGTATTTGGGTTGATCACTTTGATTAATGTATCAGGTACTTTTTTTTTTTTTTTTTTAAAGAAGCTTTTCTATTTCTTCAGGCCTTCGTGCCCATCTTGGCACTCCAGGGTCAACATGACCCCATGTGCGTTAAGGATCCACTCCTGTGGCTCCAGCTATAGGATTCAGCCACAAATCTCTATTCAACGCTATACCAGCCAAGACAGAAGTCATCCTATAACCAGAGGCATTGGGAACGAGCAGAAGAACAATCAAATCAATGCGTAACACAAAGGGAGGGGAAAAATAAAACAGCCATCGATGCAGGAAAGGAGGAATCGACAAGGGACAGAAAATATGCAAGAACTGTGTAAAAATCATAAGTGTATATATATATATGAAGAAATACACTCCCATGGCAGAAGGATGCGTACAGATTTTAACTCATAAACATTCTTGAAATCATAAAGAGACAGCAGCACTGGGGGAAAAGATTTGATCTGTTCTGTCAGCTGGACTCCGAGTTACAAGCAATACCTTTACCACAGTTAATTTGGCTTCAGCGTTTTCTTTTTCAAGCAAGTCAAATTATTACAACTCATTAAATCCAGGCAAAGCAAAAAACGCACCTCAGTTTAAAAAGAAATCAGTCTGTGGATCTTCATCTCTTTAATGTAGTAAAGACCAAATGCAGAAATCTGGGAGGCTCTAAAAAGGTATTAAATTTAAAGAAGCAACTTATTTTAAAACCATTTTCAGGGCTCCATTTCAGGCCAAAGCTGGTGCTGCAGCAGCGCAGGTAACGGCACTTTAACAGCCACCTCAGCTTCTGAGGAGTTGGAGCTAATGCTCAAAAAGCATCACATCATCATTTCCACTTGGAAGGGCAACTGGATCCACAGAACACCTCCTCATGACTATACGCTGCATGTTGCAAGAATTATTTTGGCACTGACGTTCAAATATTCCACAAATAGATCAAGGTTTCAGAATAAGTCACTAACTGGGTAAAGTTCAATTGGAAAGAAAGCTCCTACTTGTGCCCAGTAGCAGCAAACGAGGTTACGAGGCTCCGTCTCCCCCAGGGGAGCGCACACCCCCTCCCACACACGGACAGTCAGGCAAGCAGGCAGACGCACACACTTGTAAGAGAAAACAACCCTTTCCATTTCAGTAAACTCCTGCCCTGACACCATGACAAGGCAGGGAAAGCCTTCCAGATCACTCATTTGTAGCAAAATGCGCCCTAGGGCACCAATTGTTTTCTAATATTTTGCCAGCAAGAGGACAAATGCTGTCATTGCGTTCTTGCAGTGCTGGATGCTTGATGGCCAAAACCCAAATACAAACAGATACGCTGGGGAAGTTGGCAGATCTTTTTAACATGCACCCACACTACACTGATTTCTTTGGGACATTTTGACAAGACCATGAAAATTATCTGCATGGTTAAAATTATCCAGATGTATCCATTTTTTTCCACTAAGGGGGTGGGGAAGGTAGCTGTATCAGATCCAGTGTTCATGCCTAACAGCACAATTGAAAAAGAAAGGAAGACAAGCTTTGACCCCAAGCCACTTCATGCTTTCCACAAAAAAACCAAAAAAAAAGAAATAAAAGCCAAACCATAACACAAACTCCAGTAGCTGTATATCATGCATATCTTTTCCTGCATTGAAAATGGTTTTGGAAACTCATACCTCTCCAGGTGGCTTCTCAATTACAGGCTAATGTATAACATTGACAGATTGAACAAAGAACAACAATTATAATTAACAACATTTATACTGTTGATAATAAAAAGCAGACTTCAAAGTAAACATACAAATTCCCTGGAAGAGCAATTTCTGTACCTTGTAGCCACATCGCTGAAAGTAAGCCTCCTCTTCTTTTTTAGCTAACTCACTGCGTTTGAAATATTTCTTATTTCCCTGAAAGAGAGGAAAACTGTTAACTTTACAGCTTCACATACTTGGGCAAAAATGGCTCAAACGTCCTTACTTGATTTGGTGAATTCAGCTACCTCCTTTCATAGAGATGACTACATTGTCATGTAAAGGCAACTAGTTGGAAGCACCTCTGAAAACAGGCAATATAGAGTGACTTTGCAGCACGTGTATAAGCAGGATTAAAAGTACAATGCATTCACCAGCACTTAAAAATAAAACTAGTTTTTTGTTATATACTCATCAGCATCAAGCTTCACTTCAGACATGCACAAGGCCCAGGCTGGAGTATAGGAAAGTTGTTTAAATAAACGATATAAAACTCATAATTTCACATTAAATCAAAGAGGTGGGAGAAACCACCTTGGTACAAAGCGCTCTGTACGCTTGCTTGGTGCACCTGTATAGAAATGTGTTTGATAAGACCTTCCAGACACACAACAGCAGGCAACTTTGTCACCACGAAGCATCCCCCTCAGTTAATATCAGCTATCTCTCCTTTCTTCATACTTTGCCTGCCTGATCTATAAATGCCTCCGATCACAACTCCCTGCTTCAACCACTAATGCCAAAACCTAATCTCAGACAGCCGTGCAACCGCTCTGCTTTACTGTGGGTGTGCTGAAGCGAACAGACTCAGCACACGCACCCCTCTGTGACCCTGCTGTGCTATGAACAGAACGCAGCAGTGGTGAGGAAACAAAACACGGAAAGGTCAGGAAAGGACACACGGATTCTTCTCATTTCTCAGCGCCTGACATAAATAACGGCTCCAAAGGCAAAGGCTCGCAGCAAGGCCCTGATGCCAGGCTGCTTCTGCACCCCCAAACCCCGTCCCGGGCCACCCCGACCCCCCTGACCCCCACCCTGGGCAGCTCCGGATGCCCTTACCCGAGCCCCTCTCCCAGGCTGCTGCTTCTCCCCTTCCCCAGCCCCATCCCGGGCCCCTCTCCCGCGTCACCGCCGCCCCGAGCCTCCACCTTAGGCCGCTCCCGCCGCCCTCCCCCGGGGCCCACCCCAGGGCGCTCCTGGGCCCGGCGCCCGACCCCGGACAGCTTCAGGTCGCCACTAAGGCCGCCCTCACCCCCACGAGCTCCTTCTCCTCCAGCTGCTGCCGCTTCCGGCTGATCTCCCGCTTCAGGACGTCCATGGCGAACCCGGCCACCGCCGCCACGGCCGCCGGAAATGGCGGAGCAAAACAAAAGCGTCACTTCCGGGCGTCGGCGCAGCGGGGCGGCTCACGCTCACAGCGCCCCCTGGTGGGGTGGAGGAGCGCGCGGTGTGATCGTGATCGTGTGCGACAGCGCGATAGTGCGACAGGGTGACTGTGCACGGGGGCAGCTGTGAGGGCTCGGCTGCCCCGGGGAGGGCGTGGGACTGGTCCCTGGGCCCCAGGAGCACAGGGCGCTGGTTGGTGGCCCCAGGGGTGGTGGGGCTCAGTCTGTTTTCCCAACTAACAAGCCACAGAACAAGGAGAAACAGCCTCAGGTTGCTCCAGGGAAAGTTTAGGCTGGTTGTGAGGAAAAACTTCATAACCAAAAGGGTAGTCAAGCCCTGGAAGAGGCTGCCGAGGGCAGTGATGGAGTCTCCATCCTTGGACGCCTTTAAAAGACACATAGATGTGGCGCTGAGGGACATGGTTTGGCGGTGGACTTGGCAGTGACGGGTTAACGGCTGGACTCTATAATCTTTTAAAGGTCTTTTCCGACCTAGATGATACTATGAGGCTGGTCACTGGCCCCAAGGTGGGCCCAGCCATACAGAGGTGCAGCTGCTGCAGCGCGGGAGGGCAGGATGCCTTCTGAGCTGCTCCCAGGGCAGGTGTGCCCCTGTCAGCAGCCTGTTCACTCTGAGATGTTTAACAACACCCCAAGGGAAATCAGAACAGCTTCACTGACTCCAGGATGCCCTCAGGTGAAACTACACCAGCATACAGGGTAGCGTTTCATTGCAGGGCCCTCTCAAGTACCCTGCTCCTTCCTCAGGTGCTGGTCTTCAAAGTCCCTCCTGGGGAGTCCCCTCTTGGGATGGGAAAGGCTCGTGGTCCCTGTCCCCTGTGCCATCTCTGCACCTGAGACAGCGTGGGATTTCGGTGTGATGCCTGGTTTCTGCTTCCTGCAGGCCTAGAGGACTGAGGTGGCTGGAAGGTACCAAGCTCCTTAGTGTGTATGTCCTGGGAGTAAAAACTACTGCTTTTGTTAGCGTGAGTCCTGGTCAGCAGGCATACAGCATTTGTGACATGGGTAATAGCACAAAGAAACTTCGTTTTGCTTATTTATCTTTCTAAGTCCAGTGATTTCCATCCTGTAGCTTGTAAAGTCCAAGGGGTCCAGAAAAAGCTTTCAGGAATGAGTAAGAACAGCCAATGCTCACTATGCCTAAATTTATCAGGGCTGCACCTTCACTGGAAACGAAGGCCACCGAACAGTGACGGGTGACAGTCACTGTAACTTTAGCTCCTTTGTTTTGCTGAGGAGCGGCCTGGCTGGTGGCAGCACCTCTGTCTCCTCTAGCGTCATGCTGTGGCACATGGCAGCTTCTGCTTTCCTAGGTCCTCACAGACTTTTTCTCACCTTTAAGTCCTCCCAGGCTTTTTCGTCACCTTTCCCTGTTGTAAGCTCCATTGCTCCAGTGGCTATTTTGGAGGGCCATAACTGCAACCAGCTTTTCACCTGCATTAGATAACCTGAGCTGCACGCATGGCCCTTTCTTGCAAAAAATGTCCCCTTGGTTTAAGGGTGTTGCTTAAACCCGGGCTGGAGGGGTGTGGATTTAGAAATCTTGCCCTCCTTTACCTCCGGCTTGAATGCAGTCGCTTTGCAATGAGGACGCAGGAACAGTCCTCCTATGCTTTTTTGTAGTTCTTCTAAAAGGAAATTATTTTGCATCTGATGATGAAAGGATCCAAGAAGGTCTCCATAGAGAAGCCCAGGAGGATGTGCCCACACTTGGGTAAGGGCGTAAACTGGGAGGCTGTAGGAACGCTCTGTAGTGGACTTTATGGCAAACGAATCTAGATGCTGGTGTGTGAGTGCCAGGTGCCCCACTCCATTAACTGCAGTGTAGACGCAAGCTTAGACCTTGCTTCACTTCCTGCTCTGGTTTGATGTTGTATCTCAGTTAGAGACAGTACTAAGGAGGAGAAGGAGGAAAGCCAACTCACACACAGTATTCACAAGAATAGGGTTAATGTGAGGTGACACCTCGACCAAAGATCTCCAGGCTTATAAAAATCAAAACAAACCCACAGGGTGGCAGGGAGGGGTATAACAGACAAGACAAGCAGCTGAGCGGTTTATGTTGGTAAAACAACTTTGGCTAGTTTTGAAATTAATCCTGTGCCTCTAAAAGGTTTCTAAATGTTCACTAATGATGGCACAACCTTCCACGACTGATTTAGGGCCCTTCTTCCAGTATTCCTGGTTCTCTGCTCTCTTGCCTCCAAATCAAAGCATCCTTTAATATAAATCCGCTCTGTGATCAAGGCAGTTGTCTTGTCCTGTGGAGGTGGCAATCTACAAAGTACAACATCCCCCAGAAGAGTTGCTGTAGGTATGCAAATATGTATATATTTTGGCTCTCATCTTCTGAGGGCATTCACTAATACCTCCTTGAAGAAGGAAAGGGGGGAGGGAAATATTTGGTGTCATCCATCTCCTCAAGATTTCTCTTTTTAAAGAGATTAGAAAATCTTCTGACGTATAAGAAGTGGTGGTACCTTCTTTTTCTTTCCCTGGCAGCTCACGAGGAGATCTGCCCCGGCTTGTTCTCTGATTTCCAGGATGGAGAATCTGTGTGACTCCTCTTTGCCTTGGGGTCAGGACAACATTTTCTGAGGGACATGAATTGTTGAGATGATTGGGTCAAGTCTGGGCTGGACTCTGTTCAAAGCTTCTCTGTTCTTCAGAACATATTCCCAAGGGTACATCTGTGCTGGCAATTCATTCCGGTCCCTGCCTGCTTCGTTACGGATCTCTCCTCCTTTGACTGTCTCCATTCACACACGCTGCTTGGTTGCAGGGTGGATATCTGGAGCACCGCTTGCCAGGCAAACTCCTGGCACACATGAAAGCTCACACTGTGAGCTCTGCTCCTTGCACCGTGCAAAGGAAACCTTTTCTCCACACTGCAAGAGGGTTTCTTGGAGTCTCTGTCGCTCCAAGGAGCCCTTAGACCACGGAAACATCTTAGCAGCGTGTTATGAAAGTGGACAATACATTCCCTGTGCTGGTCCCTCCTCCATGCAATGATCCCTTTGATGATGTCAGTGCATAAGATATTTTTAACATGTGAAATAGGTGCTTTTCCAAGCTGTATTTCAAACTATCGATTTATCATCTACACATTGCTCATTAGAGTCAATTAGATCACTGCTATAAATCCTTAGCTCGACTACTTGTTTTCTACTGCTCCCG
The DNA here is from genome assembly GCA_033124195.1 of Coracias cyanogaster. Taxonomy (NCBI): domain Eukaryota; kingdom Metazoa; phylum Chordata; class Aves; order Coraciiformes; family Coraciidae; genus Coracias; species Coracias cyanogaster. The sequence goes on along the minus strand of JAVSBS010004200.1, from coordinate 3,107 downwards.
TTCCGCTTTTCAGGGCGATACCACTGGTTCGGTACGGCGATGGCTGTGTATTTCTGTCTCACATGTGACTAATAAATGTCATATTTGTTGTCAGGTCTGTAGCCAGGCCGTTAAGCTCTCCCAAAACCACTTGCAGAGTCTTGAGAGCTCACTGCAACTGAGCTCGGGTCTGGAAGCAATAGTGTTACCCGTGTTTTTCCTAAATCCAGGTTTCCGCAGACCTCTGGAACAACCCCACAGAGTTAACCGCAAAGCTGCTTTGAAGTAATTCACTGCACAACATTCCACATGAAATCAAGACTGAAAAGGGAAACCTAGAAGTTACTCAAAATCTTGGAACATTCTTAAGAGCCTTGTAAGTAATAGAAATACAAGCTTAAAACATGCAGGAGGTGTTTCATTCCAATTTCTTGATGATTAAGTGATTGCTCAGCTTTATCTGCTGCAAGCCAACTGTCAATTTACAGGAAGATTAGGGAAGGCAGCTCAGAAATACGTCGTTTCACTCAAAAAACCCAGATGTCATCTATTTGCTCAAGTAGTAAAGCTGATCGGAATTATTTTGGTTGTGCTCTGTTGTTGTACTCAGTTTATATTTAGCTGTTTTCAGGTTGTATTCAATACTTTATGAGTACCCAGTTTCACTTTTCTATTTGCTGTTAAAACAGGAAAACCCCAGCCCAGCCAGCATATGCTTTTGCTTGCACAGGGAAGGCAGAACTGATGCTTTACAGCTGACTGAGATTGCAGAAGAGCTCATTTTGAGAAACATGGGGCACAGATCGCTCTTGGAAACCTTTTTTAGATAGGTACATGGTTCCTTGTATTCATCTCCAAAATACTGTAACCAAGAAGTTATTTTATAAAATTGCCTTGATACCATGAGTAAATATACCCATTTCTGGCAAAGAGCTCCACATCCAGTCTCACTCTTTTCTTCATGTATTAAAGTGGTTGTTAACTTTTTGGGAGGAATGAAGCTATCCAGCTCCCCATTCTTTGCCCCCACATTTACTTTGTTTACAGGTATCTCTGGCTTGTCACATAGAATCATGGAATGTTTTGGGTTGGAAGGTACCTTTAAAGATCATCTAGTCCAACCATCCTGCAGGGAGCAGGGACACCTGCAGCTAGAGCAGGTTGGTCAGAGCCCCGTCCAACCTGACCTGGAATGTTTCCAGGGATGGGGCATCAACCACCTCTCTGGGCAACCTGGGCCAGAGTCTCACCACACTCATCATAAAAAATTTTTTCCTTATCTAGTCTGAATCTCCCCTCTTCTAGTTTAAAACCATCACTCCCTGTCCTGCTAAAAGGATTGTCCCCATCTTTCTGACAGAAAGAAAAATCTCCCTTTAAGTACTGAAAGGCCACAGTAAGGTCTCCCAGAAGCCTTCTCCAGGCTGAACAACCCCAACTCTCTCAGCCTTTCTTCATAGCAGGGGTGTTCCAGCCGTCAGCTCATTTTTGTGGCCCTCCTCTGAAGCCGACATCCACAGGTCACCTCCACATGTGTGACAATTTGTTTGAAGCCGGCATGGCAGCACCTCTGTTAAGGTCTGCAGATTGCACTTCCTTACAGTTCTTTAATTTGGGTTTTTCCCATCCCATCCATCTAGTGAATTTAAGCCACTCATACTGGGCTTGCTATTTCTTACTTACCTCTCAGAACTGCATACACAGGAGCACACAATCTCCAGGAGGTCACAGACTGAGAAACAGCCAGAGGGAAGATCAACAAAGAAGTGGAGAGTAGTGCTCCACCACAAGTGTCCAGATGACATCCGTGCATCATTAGGAGCAAAAAAAGCAAGTGGCATTTTAATTTGGTTTGGTTTGCTTTTTAAAGTATCACTTGATTCGTTCTTGTGGTCAGTCAACCCCTACAGTTCCTGTTGGCTGGGACAGACCTTTGTACTGCACCATTAAAATGCTCAGGAAAGCAGTGACATCCGTATGGGTGTTACTAGTTAGTAAAGGTAGCGTGGCTTTTAGAAACTTGCTTGAAATAACAGTTGGAATGATAATTATGCTCTGGTTCTGATAACAGAGTATTTACGTGAGTTGTTTAGGCTGTCTAAAGGATGCACGGGTCAATTGTTATCCCAGCAGCTTTATTATCTGTAAAATTGAGGTAGTGTAAAAACTCATTATTGCTTCTAAAAAGCTTCATCTTTAAGAACAGCTAATTATTGCCAAACAGGCTGGTGCAGGAGATATCTGAGGAAAATTCTGTTGTTTTAGGAAACAGTATTGGTAACGCAGCTTACGGCGCCGTGTCATCAGCCCCCTAATGAATCAGTGACTAGGGAGCCTGGGCTCTTTTGTGACTGTGAATTCGAAACACCTTGCAGGAAAGCGATGGTGCTGCTTTTTTGTCGGTGGCGGTGTTTCTGTAGATGTTCTTTCCAGCACTTCAGCAGTATGGGGCAAATGGCGTTGAGCAGGGAACATACCTACTCTCAGCGTCAGTCTGCGCTAGGTAGACAAGCAGCAAACTCTTTTCAGGAAACGAGAATAATCCCTGCAAATCCAGACTGGTTTGTCCAATTCAATGCCCTGAGTTTTAGAACTGTCTCTCTCCTCAGCCTTCCCCAAAGCAAGGTCAATACTTCGCAGCCCTCAGTTTTGAGACATTTTAGCTGTATTTGCAATACGGGTGAATAAAGAAAACAGAGATACCCACACACACACACCCCACCAGATAGCTTTTGCTGGATTATAGAAAAGCACACAAAAACATCTATTTTTCTTCTGGCTTTATGTGTACAGAAGATAAATGGCTGAGCAAGTCCAGAGGAGGGCCATGAAGATGATCAGAGTTATGAAACACCTCTCCTACGAGGAAAGGCTGAGACAGTTGGGGTTGTTCTGCCTGGAGAAGAGAAGATTCTGGGGAGACCTTGCTGTGGCCTTCCAGTATCTGAAGGGGGCCTACAAGAAAGCTGGGGAGGGAGTATTTACAAGGGCTGTAGTGATAGAATGAGCGGTAATGGCTTCAAACTGGAAGAGGGGAGATTTAGATTAGAAATTAGGAAGAAGTTTTTCACTCAGAGGGTGGTGAGTCACTGGAACAGGTTGCCCAGGGAAGTTGTAGATGCTCCATC
>JAVSBS010004199.1:0-76426 GCA_033124195.1 Coracias cyanogaster | reverse complement strand
CCCCCCCCCCCCCCCCCCCCCCCCCCCCCCCCCCCCCCCCCCCCCCCCCCCCCCCCCCCGGGGGCAGAATGGACACAAAATAACATCCTAAACTTGCTGTCTCACTCCATTCCTTAATGCTTAGGATGAAATCAGAGTAAGTCTTGTGTAAACCCAATCTTCTAGTCAGATTCGGACCTACTCTTCAAAGCCTTGCACAGAGTCCTAAAGTTGTACTTATTATGGAACTGAAGAAATGCAAGTTACAAAGTTTTATTTCTTCCTTCATGGCAAACCTTAAAGCTGAGAATCCAGTTCTCCAAATTTAAGAATGTTATTGCACTGACCAGCTGCTGTTTTCACAGGTTTTTAACTATTCCTCTGTTCTGAACATTCATATTTAGAGAGATAAAGAAAATGGGCTCTTTTAACAAATAAATATCCAGAGATATGCACAGCACCACTGTTGTACTTGTTAACACAATATAAGGTGCCAGAACTATTCAGATCAGTGAGCTTGAAAGTGTTTGTATATTAAATTACTTCTCAGAAATATTTTTAAAGTGTCCACATGTAATACAAGCAGAAATATTCTAAATGTAATACTTCAGAAAAACAATAGGCGTATCTTATAGTTTACTGTAAGATGGAAACCAGTACATAATCTAAACAACATGATTACATCTTACCCTTCCAGCAATCTCCAGTAAACTCATAGTATGACTTCACCCATTACCATTCAAAGCAAAACCCTAAGCTACAGCATCACTTTTAGCACATACCTTGTCACTGACTTCTTATAATCATGAAGGCCTGTTACACATCTTGACCTGACTGGGCATGAAGAAAAACAGAGCTGTGTTATTTCTGCCTTTATAGATGTTTCTGGAATGCATTGGTATTTTTTTAGCATGGGGTTTTAAATGGAAGGTATGTGCTCTGATGTAATACAGTTGAATTTTTCTTCACAGAAAGCACTTGTGTTTAAGAGAGCTCTAGCTAAACATTACTTGAAGTGGCTTGTGCAGCAGGTACCAGATATTACACACAATGTTAAGGTAGTCTCTTTTATGTTCTAAATAAATAGAAGACTTTTGTTTTTCACTGTATAGATCATGGCAGTCTCCTTCAACACCCTGTGGAGTTTTCATATTGCTTTCCTGTTTGGCAATACTCTGATGTGGTTTCTCTTTAAGCTTCCTGGTTTCCTTCCTCAAACTGCTGAATATTATCAGGCAGTCAAACAGGTATGTTCTGCACATGAAAGACGTACAAGTAATTTGCCACTTCCAGCATTAAAGGCTCTGTCTTAATATTCTCCTGAGGAGGAAATAAGACTTTATCTAAATCATCTAAAAATAATTACATCCGCATTAAGTACACTATGACATTAACATTCAACTCATTATACATCTTTTCCTAGCGAAGCCAAAGCTGTTGTTATCACGTCAGGCAGCAGCAAGGGTCACTATAAAACGCTTTAATTTTAGCTCAGTTCTGGTTATGCAGCAGACTCTTCAGCCTGGCTACTCGTTCCATGCTTTCCTTGATCCGTGCCACTAATATGTGAGAAACTCCACAACAGCACGGCTCAGAGACTAACAGTACCTCTCAACATAACAGAGCCTGAATGACAGTTACGCTGTAAACCCGTTTTCCAGTGGCACAGTAACTATTAAAATGTAGATTGTTTGGAACCTTAAAGTGGCAGATTAAGGCACAGATCATTGTTGCAAGTCCACAGCCCAAAGAAGCCAAATTTTCTGATTAGCCATAGCTAGAAAAAAGGTCATATCATTCACCAGTATCTGAATTGTCAATTAATAACTGATAATCAATTGTAGTTATGAACTTGGGCAGCTTATGAAGAGAAAAAGGTAACTAGTAAAGAAAATAAGCTTTAAAGAAAAATATGACAAAACAAGGTATTTCTGGCACAGAAGGTGCAGATACTGTGTTTCAGTTCCTGAAAACCTCTCATTTACTAACTTGATCTCATCAGTGTTGGGCTTTTGCTCATCTGCCTGCATCTAAATTTCCTATTGTAACAGCTGCTAGCAAAAAGCAGAATCCACAGCATCTGAGACTGTGCAGAAACATTTTTATATCCCATGGTGTAATTGTTCTGGTGAAAATTATAGCTAGTGGCAACTCCAGCAGTTTGTCTTAATGATAAAAAAGCTGCTCACAAAATCCTGGACTGGCAAACACAAATCTGATGCGGCCCTACTGGGTAACACTACAGGAATTCTGGTCTTCATTTTATAATATTCCATTGCAGATTTTCTGTAATTTCTCAAAATATTTCTGTGTGACCTCAAGCCCTACAAATTGACAACTTGTGAAGGATGCAATAAGGTGTCTTATTTTTGTAAGCCCTGGGGCTTATGACAAGTTACAGAAAGTCTGTCTGATGTTCTCCTTAGCTAAAAGTTGTTCTTTATTCTTTTAGTTACCAGATAACACTACAGTACAGTATAGCCTTGCCACCAATGTTCTCTAAGCGGTTATATTTCATTGTTTATCTTTAATTTGGTCCAATTTTTTGAAAGTTAATTTTGAAACACTAATCTAATTATCAAAAAAAAATCTAACACCTTCATTTCCCCTTCTTCCCCTCTACAAAACATACTTTTTGGAAAGCATCATCTGTATTGTAGCCATAGTGCATAACCCACATCTTCAAATAATTTATTTGCTATTTGTTAAAGCATTATTTTAGTCACCATTACTTTACATGCAAGTCAAATACTACATTCTACACTATTTTGCAGAAAAGCTTTCAAATAACAATAGACAATTATTCCCCTTTGGAAAAGAAGTGTTGTCTGCTTGTCTTCTTATTGCAGAACATACTTCATAGGATTCCTGTCTGCTATGTGTCTTCATTCTCTAATGGGAACATGCCTTCCTTGGGTCTGGTTTGGTCATGAGACAGTTACACTGGAGTCAGCTTTTGATATCTCTGCCTCACTACAGTAATATCCCTGATAATAACATCAATATGTGTATGTACCATCATGTTCTGTATGAAGTATGCTTCATTTCCTCTGATTTTTCCGAAAGGAAACTCAGTGTCATAAAAACAGAGTAATGTTGTCTTCTTTATATGGCAATATCTAAAAATCCCTAAAACAGTTCACGTGTGATAGACGTTAAATAGCTACATGGACTGGGTAGTTTAGCAATATGCAAAATGACTAGGGAAAAAATCCAGGCTTAATCATTGATTAAACACAGAACTACATGCAAGTGAAATAACAATAAATGCCCATTTTGGACCTCAGCATAGCTCTCTGCAGGTTTGCAAAACTGATAGAGAGTCTGAGAGGCAGGAAGAGGCTGCCTTTCCTTGCACCACGCTGCATCACTCCCCCTGACACTGGCAGCATTTACACTTCTCAAAAAAATACCCTCTTTGAAATATGCCATAAACAGACACATGCAGACATGTAAAACAGATGGAGATGAAGGAGGATAAGCAACCTTCCTCCTCAAAGAAAGACATTCCTCTGTTGGCCCTTGTATGTGCAGGTCTGTCTCAAGACCTATTTGCGTTCTCTGAATTTTTCCTGTGCTATTTATTTTGAGGAAGAATGATCAATGACATGTATTACAGGACACGAGTTTTTGAAGAGCCTGGATTTTTTTTCAGGAAAGTCAAAGAACAACCTTGCAAATTCTACTCCTATCACTGACAAACAACTTCTCAGCTATTCCTAAAATCCCCTCTTTGTGTATACTCTTTCCTTCACTTTGAAAAACACATGCAGTTTATAAGTCACTTAAAAGAGATCCTAGTGAAATTACCAGTTGTTAACAGAATTTGTACGATGCATGTGAGAAAAAAATTATCAGATCAGAGATAGGCTGGATTATATAACCCCACCAACCACTAGTCCAAAGTTACACAATTCCATTTTCAGAAATAGCTGCACATAATACTGTTTTGCCTCCATTTTCAGAGAAATCCATGCACAGCTTCATATTATGTTTGCACTGTGTGCTGCATGTGCTTGCTGACTACAGCAATCATTGTATTTGTCATTTCATTGCCAGAAGTTCTTTATTCCAATCTACACATGGCCTCCATCCACTTTTTCCAGTAATCTTTTATTTGTTAATCACATTGACAAGACTGCTGTCAGAGTAGAGCACTGTGGAGTTACCAGATGTATGTGCACAGAACTTTCAATGCCCTCTAGTGTTTCTTGCTCGCAAATTAAAATCTATAGTCAATGAAAACTTTGTGTCATTGGTGAGTTGGATTTAAGTCCTTCCATGGATACTGAAAACAAACCTATCATAAATACAGCCGTATCATGAAATGGAATAAGTAAAACTGTCCTCAACTGATATAGGCTGCGGATGTTTTCAGTGTTTGAAATTAAAGCAGTGAATAGCAGGCCTCTCAACTTAGCTTGCAGACTCTAAGACCATATTTATTGGTAAACCCACGTATTTAGGGCACACCTGCACAAGAAATGGGGTGTATCTAGAGTTACATGCTGAGGAAGTAGCCATGACCTTTCCTATAGCTAAGGAGTGAATCTTCCAGAGGTTTGGGGCACAAGATTAGAAGACACTGTCCCTGCAGTGCCACAGGCTCACACAGCTGAAAGGAGACTACGTGCTGGATCAAGATGAGCAAGTGCTTCTGCTATATGGAAGAAATTGAGGAAGCAGGCAACTCTCAGATCAAAGTGCCTTAATAAAATGGAAGGCAAATAGCTGAGATCTCAGAGACCAGAAGAACCTATAGTTGCACAATAGTTGGATTAGAATTGCATTATCTCTGTACGAGAGTGTCCTGTCCTACACAAGTCCATGATTACCCTGATTTTTATGCATATACACAGTGAGAAATAGCATGGATGCTGGAAGACAACAAGCAGTCAAGCCAAGGTGTGACACAGAACATTTACAAAGTTCTCTCCCATATGACAGAAATGATAAATACCACATGAACACCACAATTTCATCATCTAGCTACCAACTAAGAAATAACAATTTTTGAGGCTGTGAATGCTTTGATTCCCTGATATGTAGGACAGAAGCAGGTACATATCATGGTAGCACTGTGCCGAAGTTAATCAGCTTTGACCACAGTTTCACAGTGAAGCAACTATTTCATATAGTATTGCACTTACTGAGTTCTTGAAGATAGGCCCTTAGTATCTTGTTACATTAGCAACTTCTGAACACAAAGGTGCTTAGTTCTGCCTCACTCATCTGAAAAAACCTAGTTTAGTTCATTTTAATACTTCAAACAAAATTAAACCAAAAAACAAACAATGTTGGGACAAGCTCACAAACTGTCCCCTAATCATTTGACAGTTTGTCTAGTTACTAGCTTTTGTGAAAGTATTGGTTTTATAAAAAAAATCTCCACAAAAAAATTACATGCAAGTCATTTTTCAGAAGTAACATAATCAGAACAGTGACACAAAGTGGTGTTTATGGGACAAAGTGATCATAACATTACTATCAGTCACTGAGGAAGAAGGAATGGCAAGCTGCATCACAAAACATCAAGCAGAAATAAAACGTTCTTGTTACTCCATGTTCTCCACAGTAAGGAACAATCAACACCAGTAAACCCTTTTGCTGCTACAAAGTTTTATGGCAGTTGGTCTTTCAATAGCTTCAGCATTCAATCGTTTCAGCAGGAATAAAATTAAGGTCAGTATTTTTCCCCAAGTGGTTTTATTTTCTGCTTAAGGGCAAGGTAGCTTAGGAAAGACAAAGCTGAGCTTTAGGGGAAAGAGAGTTTCTTTTCAGCTTTAATGATGAGGTGTTGGTTTCCTTGCATTGTTTGTGCTGTCTTCAAATTCAGAAAGCCTTAAGAGCGACAGCAGAGCTGGAGACTGAAATCTAAGCTGTAATTCTAGGTAGCTTCAAGATGTAGCTGGACCTTAGGGTTCCTGCTGGGATGTCACATGCAAAGGATTTTTTTTTTTTTTTTTTTTTTTACACTCTTCATAGGCCACGGTTGAGGACTGTATAAATATCAAGCAGGAAATAGATGACTTAAAACCAAGACACTAGCTTTAATTCTTCTATTTGCAGAGATATAGAATGCCTAGAAATTGAATTGTTAGGGATACACCCTCAGTCATTTAACTGCCCATTGATTTTTATGGGGTTTAGGCATCTGAAGTCCTTTCAGGATGTAGGTCAACCTCAATTACGCTTTTAAATTCTGAGCACCATGAGGAAACACAGACATAATTAGAAACGTAAAGTGGTGAAGTGCACTTTTAGCTGCAGTTCATCATCCTCAAACCAACACCGGCTGAAGAAAAGTCTAAAACTCAGACTTCAATCAATAACTTTACAAATGTCCAGAATGATAAAGCTGCAAGAAGAACCTTTTAGAAGTCCCTAAAAACAGGTAAATAATGGATAAAGATTTAGGAAAGTGCCTATAAGAAAGAAAGGCCAGGAAGCATGAATTGTGTAGTTTTAACATCGTGCCCCTAGTCACTTGACCTTAAATCAGGATGGTTAAAGTTGGTAGTTTCTGTACAGCTATCAACTCAAAAGTGATTGGAATTGATCGTTAAAACTTTGCTCAGCACCAGGTGGTGCTATTCTGCTTTTTTTAAGTCTTGTGAGCTCCTAAAATATTTACATGTTAAAATAATAACCTCTGATAAGAGCTAAATGAATGAGGAAAATATTTCCTCAAGCTGTAAGTCAATTGTGACTGGTTTTGATGTTATGTACTTATGTACTTAAGTAGAGTATTCTCAGCACACCTGGTGGGAAAATTAAGTCTTTAGCTTTTCAAATAATCTTGCTAACCTCACAATTACACTAGCTATATAAATAGTTTAATCCATAAAAATTCTACATATGCTTTTTTGAGAGTCTCACACAGAAAAGATTTAGCTTAATCCAGAAGTTCTAGTTGTGAGATGGCAGATATGAAATACGCCTATTTGCTAGGTAATTTTAACATTACAGACTAACCAGTGTTCCATAATTTTCCTTTCCTTCAGAGTTAAATAAGATTAATACACAATTTCAACACTGTTATTACATGAATTTATGACAGAACATTTTTTCCATGTTTTCCTCATTAATTGTGATATACACTGCACTGACAGCCCCATATTTATAAGCATAATCAAATCCTTATCCAGTAGAGTTCTTTCAATTATGAAATCTGAAAATAATGAAAGTATTTTTTTTGCCCTCTTATGACAAAAAGTTGGATGAAAAAAGAAAAAAGATGGGAGGAGTGAGCTAGCTGAACACCAAAGTGTTTGCCTCCAGAAATGCAGACAAGTCCAAGAGACAAGGATAAGAAGGAGAGATAGCCTCAAAATCGATTCTGGAAAATAAAACTGAAGTTAAAGGATTTTTTTTAGCATGTTTGCCACATATGGTTTTCCCAGATGTTCATATAAAACACAAGTTGCCCTTATTTATGGGTCTCATCTATTTGTCAGAAGACCAGATGGCCACAAACCGTATTTACAGACTAATTTGAGAACTCTATCAGCTTCTGTGTAACAAAATTTGACTATATCAGTCTTTGCAATATATCGAAAATATAGTAACTTTTAGAATGGCTTTTTAAATTAGACTCCTCAATTATACAAAAACACTGTCCTAGAAGAAGTAATATAAGCCAGCTAATTATTTTAAAGGCCATGAAGTAGCCACATGTCACCACTCTATTCCCACTATGCTGCAAACTGGAAAGTCTTCACAAAGGAGAACTCTTAAATGGATATGAAATGAGTGATGTTATCCCACGCTGCCCTTCAGTTTATCATTTACTCCTTGACCAATGGTTTACTCATGGACTATTAATTCTTATTTCCAGGGGTTCTTGTATTGCTGACTTTGCCAGTTTGTCAAAAGCGTTGCTTTTGTGGCTGGTATTGAAGAGATCCCAGAATTGCAAGAAATTTGGCAAACAGGATTTTCTCTCTTGCTCCTGGAAGACTGAACTGAAGGCACACAACTGCGCTGTGCACTCTGAAGGACAGATCATTGAACTCAGCACAGCAGAGCTAAACCTTCTGCTCTCTGCACTGCAGTGCTGATCTAACACAAGTGAGTTAGCAGGACAACTGCCTGGGGAACCTGGCTTTCTCTGTACAGACAGAAAGGAAAGAGCCGTTCTCCAAGTGATGCAACACCAATGTTTCTCTGTGCCTTTTTTAAAGATACGCATCTAGCCTCAATTAGAATAAAAAGCAAATCCAGAGGTGGGTGTCCATATTGGACCCTGTCCAAGAGGAAAAGTACGGTATTGCCTCTGCCTCCTATGAGCTTGATAGCTGGTTGTGGAAAGGAAGCAGAGCCTGGAAACATCTCCTTGGCAAAACTACCCTACCAACCCAAGCCCTCAATCTGTAAAACATGGCGACAGGCAGTAGCAGCCTGAGTACGCATCTTCTGATGAGTGAAAGCCCATCCTGTTATCTGGGAATAAATAGCCACTCGCCAAAGTTGCCATCACTATCCACTTTTAACCAGCAGAAGATCAAGTAATACTAGAGATAAACCACTACAGGCTTGAAGAATGTTTATAGACAGAATGGCAGAAATGATACGTATTCCTTCTTTAGGGGTCATGATTCCAAAGAACTATATTCACGAATACAGTGATACACTAATACTAATAATTAGTGATACTAATAACTTGACAGTTATTTTTGAGACAGTAGAAGCATATTTGTTGAAAAATCCACTTACCAAAAAAGGCACTATAACACAACACAGAGCAATCCAGGTACATCCACAGGTAAACTATCTGCTGTTTAAAAGGCAAACTACACACGACCCAATCAGACAACAAAAAAGCAATCCTTCAGCTGTCTAATCTCTGTGTTTATAAAGGAGTAGAAAACGTGGTCTCTGGTTCATCATTCCCACATCCCCTCAAGTTACCGCAGCTTAGTGCGACAGGTACGCAAACTTGACACTCGGCTGCCACAGTTTATAGCTTGGCATAACAAAATATATGGCAGTAGAGCAGGGCTTCAGTTAATATGCTGGACTACGAATTGCAGCTGGTAAGATGCATTTTCAGTGCGTGTCCCACTGCCTCTCTCACAGAGATAGTTTCTTACAAAAGAGGCGAGGAAGGATAGTGTAGCCAGGAAAGTAACCTTGGCCTCAAACAACAATTTGCCATACCCCTTCGTTTGGGAACTGGGTACAGTAAGGTACAGTCTCTCTTACTCATTGGTATATTCAAGCAGAAAAAAAAACATTTTACAAGTTTATCACCAGGAAAAAAAAGAGTTACAGGCAAAAGTGATCTCAGCCAGACAAATCCTCCAGATCCTCCCTGCTCAGCGCTCCTCATTTCCGTTACATTCTTAACATCTTCTCACAACTTTTGTTTTATCCAGACTCCCAGTCAACCCACTTTCATTCAAGCCTCCTACTTAACCCATGCTAAGTCAGCAGCTGACAATAGCCCACAGCTGGCTACTGCCCGGATATCCGACTAGGGAGTATGTGTTGCCTCAAGAGGAGGCTGATTAGCAATTACCTCCTATTTCCCCCTCCAACTTCAGTGGAGGGAATGGAGTCTCTTTCAGAAGACCTCAGCTATCACCAGAGTGCTAGCATCTGATGGTTGATGATATAAATGACAAATCACACATATGAAGTAACGGTAACTTGTTTTCCATCTTGTGCAGCCAGTGAAAGCAGGCTAATCTTTGATCCCCAGGCACACTAAAACATGCTACCCAAGTCAAAGAAGTCAAAGGTCTCTGAACACAGCAGAAGTAGCTTCGCTATCTCTTTCAGTCTTTTCCAAAAGGGGATTACGATTCAAAAACTTCTGAGTCTGTCAGCATAGGAAATAGTTTCATAAACGCCTAACAACTACTTCAAGGAAAAAAACCACACTACAATCTCAGAAAGAGATCTTTGTCATAAGTATAGCATCATATTATTTTGCTTATTTTTCTTTTACATCAGAAACACCAGAATTTTCTTTAACAAAGCAAAAACGCTTTCATAAGGCAGTTCAACTGGCAATAAAAGTATCACAAATGGAAAGGGAGCCCAGGCATGCTACAATTTTATATGCAGAATGCCTGTTAAAATTCTTTTTTGTTGTCATTGCTCCATTTTCAACCTAGTTACATTTCCTTCTTCCCCAATGCCTAATAGTTTTGTTTCTCTGCATTGCAGAGCTTTCTAATCTTTCTCCAGTTGCCTGTATTCAATTGGATTCAGGAAATGTGTTATAATGCCACATTCTCTATTTGCAGTTAGAGTTAAATACAAGAGCTCACAGACTTCAAATGGAATGGTGACCTTCCTTTTCTCTGTGGCCTATTGTACCCATGCTAAAATCTTGCAGAAAATACAATGAAACAGCACTTTGCATTTTAGTGAAATTTCAAGCTGTAAGACTCCACTGAAGTAATTCTTGTAAATGTCAGAGGCTGGGGATTTGCAGAAGTTCCATTAGAAGATTAATGCTACCTCTGAAAATATCCACATCATCACTCCTGAATTTCTGCTCCTCTTCCATTTTTGACTTTTGTCACTGTCTACATTTAGCCCCTATCCAGAGCTAAACTGCAGCAGTTGCTTTATCACCTCTCCCCAGCAGGAAACAGGAATCAGGAAAAGGAGATGAGACCCCCTTGTTGAAACAAAAATGGATTTAATGAAACAGCCAAACTAATACCTATAGAAAGTAAAAGAAGTTATACTCAGCCCAGTGAACGTATAGCAGCCACAATAAACACAAAAGCAGTCCTCAGGAGCAGAGCAATGAGCAAATCTCTCCAGAAACAGGAAGAAGCAAGAGACGAACAACCAAAACAAGGCCTTAATTTCAACAGATTTCCTCCTTTATACTAAGCATAATGTTTATGGGATGGGATACACCTGTAGCGAACTTGGGTCAGCTGCCCTGGCTTTTGCCCCTCCCATCTTAAGCTCCTGGCTGACTCAAAACTGCTAACAGACTGCCTAACATAGCTGTCCTGTTATTCCGCCACAGCAAAACCAGGATAGTCATCCCTAAATACTGAGCCTACACACACTAAACACAGTAAAAGTTATAATTCATACCCAGAAAAACATTCCATTTGATTTGAAAATTACTAATTTTGCCTGTTTATCAGCAGCATGGTGCTGTTGGATCTGCCGTTTCATAAGCTACACAAAACCCAAGTCATCGTTTTTCATTTTGGCATGTTTTGAGACTCACTTTATCTATACTTACATGTTCTAGTTTTGCTGAGCTGTAAGCAATTCTAATAAAGATCTTCACAATGGAATTTAAGCCTATGTAAAAGTACAATATTAGCAGCAGATGATGTTATCGTTAAGCTCAGCATTAGTTGTAAGAAACACAAAAAAATGGTCTCCCGTGAGAGGGAGCCCAGGGACAAAAAAACCTGACAAGAACCTTGGAAAGGCCTTCTGGCAATGCCGTGTGATTTTGATGGCAATGTTTGGGGTTTTTGTTGTTTTCTACCATCAAATGCCAGCCCTAGAAGCAGGTTTTGTGTTGTCCTAAGCAAACTGGGAAAACATAGCCCTGTTGTGTACAAAATTAAACATGTCTGCTCCCTCAGAGCATAAAAATAGTACTAAGAGTGAAAAAAAAAATACAGTGAAGTAAATCTCTGCAGCTTTTTGCTCTGCTGCTGTTACATAATGCTGTCCTGAAAACCGCACTGGACAGGACTGATGGGAATCTAGTGGTCCAGATAAGCCGCTGAAGTCCCAGATCTGCATGAAATTCTAGCCCAAATGTATAGCCTCAGTATGGATGTGTAGGGACTTTTGCCTCTCACTTGCTTGAGGAAAATACACACGGTGCTAGCAGCTCCGGCTCCTAATCATGCTACTGTCAGATGCTGAGCTGCCAAGGGCTGATTATGTCAAAGAGGAATTACAAAACGCTTTTGGATTAATCAGTGCTACCTTAAGCATCATCAGCTAATCTTTGCCTTTTTCTTTTTTCCCCAATTCTACCTGTAGACAAGAGTGAAGACACAAATGACCTGCACTGTCTCTTCCCCACTTTCACAGGGCTCATTTGCTATAGCCATGGGGACATAATCACCATGCAATTTCCATCAGCTTTCAGAAATCAAGATGTGGGTATTGCGAGAATTTCTTTGCTTAGTACCCACTGTGGAAGCATTACACTTATTCTGATACTGTATCTGATACTGTATTCTGATACTGTACTGTATTCTGGTACTGTACAAACTCCTCCAGCCACTGCTACTTAGCCCCAAATTCCTGGTAGACCTTCAGCTTCCCTATCATTGTAGCCCTGGTGCTAAAAAACATGGCAAGGGTTTTATGGTCACAATCCTAGATAGTACTGCTGACATTGCTCACCTCAGTGGATGATGGTGGTTCTCACATCTTTGATGGTAGTAGAATTCAGAGGAGATTGTCCTTCTTTTAAAATTTCTACCTGGTATCAAAAAAAAGAAAGAGCAAAATTTTAGAAACTGAAAAAATGGTAAGACACCTAGATAGTGGAGTCACACTGCTTGGTGAGAATCTCAGCCACAGGGTCCTGGTGTTTCTGCATTCACCCTCTCCAAAGTGAGCTGTTACCAGTGTCTGCTCCAGCCAAAGTCTTCAAGAAAGCTAAAGCTTTTACTCCATTTACAGACCAACATCCCATGGAGGTCAGTACTAAAATATTAAATGGATTCCAATTTGTTATCCATCCTGTATCATGCTAATGGTCCTCCTCTTGATGGTCTTTCTGGGAAACAACTTCATTGTTGTGTTGCTATAATTACCTCAGATACAGTGACTGAGAGAAACTAAAACTCATGCTTTTAATAACTGATTGCAAGACTTCATTAGCTACTGATCTTAAATCACCTATAGAAGAAAATCTGGAAGAGATGACCACATCTTGAAAAATTTTAAACACTAGGGAAAGCTGATCTCGTTGTAAAAGGGAGAAGAAAAAATAAGTGATGGAATTCACAAGTAAGAAATACAAATGGTGAAGATATGGCTCATGCCGCTTTTAGACATTTACATCCCTGTCCATTCAGCATCCTGTGCCAGAATTTCACAGATGGAAAACCAGTAAGGAGTCCTGTAACTCAGTAATCATCTGAAAGCCCCTGTAATTACGGTTTTGTGAAAGAAGGAAAAAAAATACTGTATTAGATTTGGTGTGATGGATGATTTTTCATATTAATACTTAAGGAACTAGAATCCCCCTGGGCAATTCCATTATTTTAACCGACAGGAAAATACGTGGGGAAAAAAAAACTGTTTTCTCATATCATGGGAGCTGTGGAGGCAGTTCTGGGGAAAAAAAAAAACCAAACCAAAACTCTACGGCTGCAGTCAGGAAGGAGTTTACCGCGTGTCCACGAAACTTGTGCTTCAGGGCTCGCCGTTTGGCAGGCGGGTGGGACGCGTTTCGCCCGCGCCCCGCGGCGTGGCGCCGGCGGGCTCTAGGACCGCGCGGGGGGCGCGGCGGAGGCGGAGGCGGAGGCGGGCGGGTTGAAGGGCTCCCACCTGCCCGCGCTCCCGGGGCCGCGGTCGCGGGCGGGCGATGAAGGGGCCGCGGCCGCCCGCGATGTTCGGCGCGGGCAGGTACAGCATCCCGCGGCCCGTCACCAGGAACCTGGAGGACCTGGACTCGGTGCAGAGCGTCCTGCTGCACAGGTCAGTGGCGGGGACGGGGAGGCGGCTCCTGCCCCGGCCGGCCGCGGGCTTCGTGGCGGGAGGGAGCGGCTGGAGTTCGCTTCCCAGGCTTGGGGGGCCCTGGCGCCCCTCGTTTGCCGGTGGCCGGGGAAGAAGCGCCCCTGCCCCGCCGCGCAGGAGGAGGTCCCCGCAGCCCGGCCAGGACCCGGGGCTGGCAGCGAGGCCCGCGGGGCAGGGGCGAGCCCCCGGCTCTCCGCAGAGGTCCCCCCGCGGCAGCGTTTCTGCTGGGGAGGCAGGAAGCGCGAAGGGCCGCGTCCCGGCCGCCCCGCACCTTCCCGGGGCGCCGGTGGGGCACGGGCAGGGGGGAGCCGTGCCCGCCAGCGCCGGGACGGGACGGCGGCCGGGGGCGAGCTGGGCTGCCCCGGCGCTCACGGGACTGGAAAGCCGGCTGCCCCCGGGCTTCCCCTCCCTCCTTCAGGAGCGGTGGAGCTGCAGGTGAGCGGAGCCCCCCGGGCACTTTGGCAGAGCGCCCCGCAGCCCGTGCAGCCCTGCTCGGGAGCCCAGGGGACACCTCTGGGTGCTTCACGCGTGTAAGGAGACGGGGAAACTCTGTTGCATCAATTCCAGAAACATTTCGAACCCTTCTCTAAGAGCAGGGGCGGGGGGGAACCTTAACAGGCACACGAATCGGAGCAGGGCACTCCCGAAGGGGCTGTGCAGGAGGCACGCTGCATGAGAAGCTGCTGTTCTTGCCCCAGCCTTCACCATCCCGAACGTGCGGTTCTCCACAGCGGCCCCCCAGAAAAAAAGCTCGACAATAAGATCTTGCCCAATAGGCCAGTGCAGGACTCTCGAAGCCACCCTCGCTGCCCTTTCCTCTGCGCTGGCAGAGAGCCACTTATGCTTTACCCGGGAAACCCCATCCCGTTCAGCAGTATCCAACAGAAGCTCATCTCCAGTTGTTCTGTGAAGTGCCCATTTCCTAACATGTTTTCTCGACTACATTGACTTATTTCCAACTGCAAAGAAAAAGTACACTTTCTCTCAGTGCCAACTCCAAACAGCTCTCACTATGGAAACTATTAACTCAGCTCCTGTCCAGCTCAAAGCATCGAACTGAATAGTCGCTTAAAACCCGCTCCTGTGACCCCTGAGGATGAGACTGTGCCCGTACGCTAACGGGGGACCCTCTGGGATCTGAAACCCTGTGCATACATGTGTCAGTGGCTTTACAGGGAACGTTCCATTTCAAAGCTGGATTAAAACCATGCTGCCCCATGGTATTGCTTCTATTAGGACACTTGCAGTGTTATAAGGTGCTATTCATACTTGAAACATTTTCATGTTGACTGACTGCAAATAATGGTTTTCTTTCATGCTTGACATGCCTGCTATGCATAGCAGGTGATCCTAAAGAAAACCCCGTCGATTGAAAGTGAAGTAAAAACAGTAGGAAAAATCTTATTCAAAATTACAGCTGCTTTTCATGCTGGAGGGCACTCTTAACTCTGTAAGACAGGTTTCCAAAAGAATGAGATGGGTTGAACTAATCTTCCTGAATTCTTCATTACTGTCTTCTGGTTTTTTACGTTCTTCTTCTAAAATACTTTCTGTGATCCAGTTGCATAGAGGGAAGTTGATACAGAAAGCTTAAAAAATCAGAAAGAATAGTCTGTTTTATTTATTGAGCACCGAAGCATTTCCTCACAAAAACTGTTCCTTTGGTCACAAAGCCTTCATTCTCCATTTAGTCTGTTTATATGTAAATACAAATTAAAGTGACAGTCCAGCATCACTACTCAATACAGGCCACTTTGCTATGGGTGGTCTCTATGCGATGATGTCAGAAAAGCTGTGAACAGAAGATTCTGTCATCACAGTCTTACTCGTGTAGTTTTCTGTAAACCTTGTAATCACAAAACTCATATTTGTGAAGGAATGCCTGCAAAGTGTGTCTTTTGTCTCTTAAGAAAGACTCTGGTGCACTAGTGGAAAGTTGTACTGTTGTTAATCTTGGAAAAAAGAACTCTATCTCACTGATGCTGTGTGCTGGAAGAATAATGAATCAATAGGAATCAATAGCTGAAAAGTCTGGAATGTCCCTCTTTGGAGTCATAGAAGCCTTTAGGTTCAAAAAGGCTTTTAAGATCATCAAGTCCAACCATAAATTAGTTGCTGCAGATTTTTTTTGTTGGCTTTTCTTTAGATGTTTGAGTAAAGCAGGTGTTAGCAGCAAGAAACAACTGTTAAAGATGAAAATGTTTTCCTCTTAAGTTTTACCTGTAATGTATCACGTTATATCTGTAATATATCATGTTAAGTCTGTCCAGGTGTTGATAGAGCCTTCCTGGAAATATTAATTTGATTTGAAAACAAGCAGAAAGAAAAAAATGAAACAAGAAGAAATCACTTAGGCCTTCTTACTGCTTTATCGATAATGAAAAGTGGTAATTTGAATTATGGAAAAGGAGGGGGAAAGCCAAGGGACACGTACAGGGCTGTTGATACATAGTCCATGTAAGACAGACAGGCTCAGCAGTGCTCCAGGTGTATCCAGTGAGATTTGTCTCACAGTATTCCTGTGGCCTGTTTATGCTGCCTACGCTGTACAAAAGAGCAGGAAGGCTGGCACATCGAGGTGCTAAGGAATTCTCCCAGTTGGGAGCACTGTTCAGAGTGCATAGAGCCAGCGCTGTAGCCTGTGCTTTTCCTCACCCGTGCTGGCATTTAGTTGTGAGAAAGACCCTGAAAAAGAAGGGAAGATTGCTGAAAAATCAGAGATCTGATCTGACTCCTGGATAGTGCGTTGGCAACTCACGGGAATAAGCCGAGTGCTCCAACGTGTCAAGCAGCACTCACTACTGGTTGGCCCAGCATACCAGAGGCAGAAGGCTACCCCAGTTTTCAGCCCTGTGTTGAGAAGAGCGCAACTACCTCCACAATTCAGGCCCAGCACGCCTGCTGAATGTGAATCGGTGAAACCAATCTGGTGCATCGTCAGGGAATCATGGGTCCTGGTAAAATTACTAAGATTAGGCCTGGCTGTACAAAACTAAAGTTAGAGCAGTCATAAACATTAATCCTGAAGTTGCCTGTGCTGTTCATCCACCTGCTGGGAAAGACTATAACCCCAGCCTCATTTCTTCATCATCAGGTTGAAAAGATCAGCTGTCAGAATGTAACAGTGAAAAACTGTTAGTAGTTTCAGTTGGACAGGGGTTGGAGTAGGGCTTATGAGTATCCATGCAACAGGACCAAAAGAAGCCTGAGTTATTTTCCTCCTTGATTAGAAAGAACCAGTGTAACATCTCTTTGGTATGTCCTATGCACTGTCCTCTTAACTGCCATCTACTCCTGAATATAAACGTGGATCAGGCTTTTTAAAGGACAATAACTTTTGAAGCAGGTTAAGCCAAAAAAGGAACTCTTGTTCTGAAATGATTTTCCATGCATGGAATTAGTTCCTTACAGGAACAGCTAATCAGAACAACCTTAAGGCAAAAGAGAGTGTTTTTTAATTATCCCCTTTTAAATGCTCATTAACCGGTTGTCCAGTAAGGGTGAGCAGTAGTATTGATGCCAGTGATTCCCTGTGGCAGATTTTTGCCATCTGCTTGTTAATAACAGCAACCTAGCCTAGAAGGCTTATGGGTTCCTTAGTGAGAAGCATCAGCTCAACTACTTGGACTAAGGGTAAAGGATCTGCCAGAAGACAAATTATTTCAAGTCTTTTCCTAATATTTATGCACAAGAAATGAGAAGCTTTCCTCTCAAGAGGGATTGTGTGGGAAAATCTGTGTCTTTGCTAAAATAAAATCCTGCTGTGTGAGATATATTATGTCTTGCGATCTTTAATTGTTTCCCACGCAGAAAAATTTCCACGTTCATTTCAGAAAAATACGTAGGTGACTCCCAACTACTTCTCTCAGTGGACTAAAATCCTCCATCATCCTTTCCTTCATGATATGGTTATCCCTATAAAATAGCAAGGAGTCTAAGACTGCCTTTTAGAGAGCCTGTATTTCTCACTTATTGAGCAAAACAACTGGAAACAATTAACCAACTCTTGAACTCGGTGAAATTTCACATAACTAACCCAGGACCATCTGGCATAGACTATCATTTCTCTACAGAAACACTTCAGTGGGATGTTTAGTGTATTAAAAGTGCTGGCAAACACAAGCAGAATTAGGGAGGGTGGGACAGTGTGTCTCACCTATCTCTGTTAAAATTCCTCTTAGAAAATTGTAACTCAGTAGGCTCTTTGGGAAAGGCTGTTTATGCAGAGTATTCACAAAATCAATTGTTTGGGAAGTGGAGTACTTGAAAAATATTTTTTCCACCTGTTCTTCTGGAAGCAATAGAAGGAATGAAAGTTGGTGCATATCTTGCATTCTGACAATTGGAAACAACCAAAGATCTGATTTACTTAGGTTTTTTAAAGAATTGTCTACCCCTCATGAGTTATATACTTTTTGTGAAGTGGTTGTTGCCAGCTCAGATAGGAGAAAAACCTTAAATTATCTACCATATCCTGTCCTAAACTGAATGAAACCATATAAGAACAAACTTGTGGGTTTTTTTCTTTACGTGCTAGAGAGTGTTTCTGTCTCCTCCTTTGGATACATCTGTAGTCTTAAAATCCACACAACAGTGACTTACCCGTAAACCCAGGTCTTGTACAGGCACTTCAGAGCGGCCATAAAATTTAATACAGGTATCTCTAAATAATCCAATTGAAGCCTTAATCATATGGATAGGAGTTCAAAACATTCCCGTCTGTTAATTCACTTGAAATTACACTTACTAAAGAACACTTCCTTAAAACAGTTTCAAGCACAGGGATTTCGTAACAGAATTGTGTGACTCCTACATAGTGCTCCAGCTTTGCAAAACCCCACTGCTAAAGCTGTGCAAATATCCCACTGAGCAGAGATTAAATCCAATGCATTAAAAATGTTCCAACAATTATTCTCCATGCCTTTCCTTACTCACTATGCGTGTCCTGATGGGTTTACTGACATAGCTACACAGCGAGTTGTCTGCAGGGTTGCCATGAGTCTTGTTTTTCATGGATGTGAATAATTTAAGTCCTGAAAACTGAGTAGAGTTGGTTTTTTTTTTTTTTTCCATCTCTCTTGACTGTGCATGATTTTTCATTTGTAGAGTGCATTGCCTGCTTTAAGGTGCCAAATTATCTAGTTTGGGTCTGTCTCGCATCCTTTCCTCCCTAGCCTAACTGCTCTCCTGACTAACATAAAGTTATCTTAGTTTCTCACAACTCCTTTATTATAATGGAGCATAACATTAAGCACATAAGTATTCCACTGCTAACCATTTGATTTGATAGAAATTACTATTTACCTCACATTTCTTGCTCCAAATCGGGTTTTGATTATCAGCAATGCTTCCAGGCTCACCTCAGGACTGTGAGTTTCATTAATAGCCTTACTGAACTGTTGCTGAGCCCTCGGTATCAGCCCACTGAATAAATACTCTGTTCTCCATTATATGTTCCAGACTGACCCGCTGGAAGACTGTCAAGGGGCTAGCGAGCCTCAGCTGTTTGCTTTGAGGAAGTAACCGAGGAGCTTGGGCATTCGAAACGTTTATGACCGCTCCTGCCGGCCAAGGGAGGCGGGCGAGCCGGCCTTCAGGCCAGATCCCGCGCTCAAACTGCCATCTACCTCCTCCCGAGGCGGGCAGCGCTGCGTGCCGCTCGGTACGGCCTGCCCGGGCCTGCTGCTCTGAGGGCGGCTGGCGGCTGCTCCAGGCTTCCCCCCGGCGCCATGGCGCCCGCCGGGCCCGCCAATGGGAAGGGCAGGCGCGGGTCACGTGCCCCGCCCGGCGCGCGGGGTGCGGGTGTCATGGCGTCCGGGGGACCCGGCCCGAGCGCAGCCGCTGAGGGGATGGAGCCGTCGCGGGGAGAAGGCGTGGCGCCTGCGGGCACCGGCACCGGCAGCAGCGAGAGCGGCTCGTGTGCCAGCTCGCTGTCCGCAAGCTCCGAGTAAGGGCGGGCCGGGGCTTCCCCCGCGCGGGGCGCTTTCGCGAGTGCGGTCTTGCGGCGGAGCCCCGCAGGCGGGGCGGCGGCGGGCGGCAGCGGGGCTGTGGGCAGCGCTTGCGGGCGTCCCTGTGCCCCTGCGGCAGCCCGGCAGGCCGGGGAAGGGAGCGGGGCAGCCGGCTCACGGTTACAGGTGCGCTAGCGCCGGGGCTGCCGCCTCCCTGGGCTAGTGGCTTTTGGGGACGCGGAGGTGAGGACACCAGTCTGCGACAGCAGTGGAAGCCATAGGTGCACCCGCTGGCTTGCTCGCTGGTTGGTTTGGCTTGCTCGTTTGGATAAAAATGGACTTTGTCCGTTCCCCACATGAAAGCGGCTCTGCGTGACCCTGCCAGCGTGTTTCAGCGCCCCATCCAGGACATGGTCTTTGGTGTGATTTCCATGAGGTAACGGCGTGAAGCAGATGTAGGTGGGAGAGCTCTGGAGCCTGTGGAAGTAAACCTCGGTCTGTAGTTGTCCCTCGCCTCTGCCTCAGTGAGAGACAAAGCTGGTGGATGTACATCTACCTTACTTTGTTCCTGAAACACATTTCTTTTTGGGTTGTTTTCTTTTTTATTTTGTGTGTTTGGTTTTTTTCTTTTCCAATTCTTTCATCTAAAATGCACATTTCCTGGCATTCTTTATGTGTGTTCAGAGGGTAAAGCTGCATTCCATGGTTTTCAACACAGAACACGAGGTATAATACCTTTGGCTAAATGGAAATGCATCTTTTCTATCACTGCATCAACAGACCCGGGAAGCTTTGATTTTAGGTCCAAAGAATTTCTTCCATTGGACCTGTACCATGTCAGCCTTCAAAGTACAGAAACCAGAGGCTGAAGATGTGACCTGTAGTGAGAAGGGAAGGGGAAGCAGGGGGCGGCTGTGCAGAGTAACAGGTACAACGATGGGGCTGTTGCCCCTTGTAAGACGACAGCATTTGTTCCTCTCTAGGTGATCTGTCTGTGGCCTTATAATCAGACATATCTGATTAAATTAAAGAAAGAAAAACCTTGGGAATGGTTTTCTGCGTTAAAAGTTACTGTCTCTAGAAAACAACTTCTGACAGTTGAAACTGTACTGCTTGGGACTACAGGTAACGCGGACAAACCAGGAGAAGCCACGGAAGGTCCATGTGGGGACAGAAACGGGGGTGCTGGCAGCGCTGCTCTGTCAGAGCCCTGGCATTCTGTGCAAGGCCCGTTTTCAGGCAGAGCTGTGAAGCCAATGCTTGCGTAGGCTGTTGAGGAAGTGGTGTTGGAGGGGTTTTTTCCTGTAGTTCTATCTATTTTAGCAGGGTTTAACATTTGCTGTTGCTTTCACTAGCTGGTGGCTCAGAACCGCGGCAGGCAGCCACAGCTGTTCAGAGTATGGCAGCTCTCCGGGGGGCAAAACTGATGCCTCAGTCTGAAGCGGTTCCTTGTTGCATAGGTAAAGGTTGGGAAGATTAAAGATGGTGATCTTGACTTCTTCCAAGTATCGTACGCATGGAATTTAATTGTATAGTTCAGTAAAATAGTTAACCAGAGATTTGTTTTCTTTAATTGCTTTAAAACAAGGCTCATGGATGTTGACTGTTTATCATTTCTGAGTTTGCTTGGGTGAAAACAGTCTTCTCTTGCTTCAGAATCAGAACTTGGAACCTGTGATTCTAGTGCATGTTTCTTCCATACATGGACAATTTCAATTGGCACAGTTTTTCAGACATTTATCCCAAACAAGAAGTATCTGTGTGGGATCCCTTGACTGAAGCTTCCAGACCTATATAGAAGCTCAGGTTATTCTATAAGTGCTTGTTTTGGAACAAGGGAAGAGAGATGGAAATGAGATTGACTTTTGGTTTTTTTAGCTTGGTTTAAATCAATTGCGAAACTAGAGCATTAGGGAAAATAACTTGTTATCCTAGTTGCAGATTTCTTGTTTCAGACTTTGCTTTTTTAGGTGTCTGTACAGATCTGTATTCAGAAAGTGATAGTTCCTTTACAGTACGCTCATGAAAATGCCTTCAAGGAGAGCAATTCATGCCCTTGTGAGATTTTCAGTCTTCTGTCTTCGTCAGCTTATTTGCATAGAGTGACTTTGCCATATGTGCTCCTCCTTGGCAAGCCGTCTTTCTCAAGTGCTTCTCTTTGAGTGGACCCGGTGTCGATGCCACACGCACCGTTTCTTTTTGTTGGATCATACGGTAGATTCTAATAAAAATAGACAATGAAGCTGGAGAATGTGAATGTATGAACCGACATCCAAGTTGAAATTTTGACATCTGCCTTAAAGAAGAAAGCTCTTCCAAAGAGCACAATCCCTTTTAAAGAGGGACTAGAAAAGCTATCATACATCACAGGAGCTTCTGCTAAACTAAATGTTACTTTGTTGTAAATTTCTAGTGTTTCCTTTATCCAGTTTGGTTTTTGCCAATTTTGCTTCCATGTACCAGAATGCGGGAGTATTTCTTAAAAAACAAACCAAGGAAAAACTGCTGTTTTATTTCTTACCTCCCACCTTTTGGAGATGTTGGGTCCAATAGCCGTCTGGCCCTCACAGCCTTTAGGTGGTGTTATCGTTCTGATACTTTCTTGAATAAGACACTCAAGATCTCGAGTAAGACTTTGGAGAAGATGCAAGCGCTGACTTAGCCATGACCGTCAGCAATAGCCAAATTATCAAAGGTGGTTGCTCTTCTTTTACAACTGTCAAGTTGGGCAAAAGAATTAATAAATGCAGATGAAGTGCATGGTGTCTCTTCCTGTTTGCAACATCCATAGACTTCTGTACGTCGCTGGGGTTCCAGGGAGTAACACAAATGCTGTCTATATTCTGAGCCCAGCCAGATCCTCTCTTTGAGCCCTTAAAGGTGCTGTGGTGCAGTGTCTTTGTATAATGTCCTCTGTTCAGCTCAGCTTTGAAGCTGCATCATTTAGCTGTGTATTCAAATTAATGCTCTATTTGAATGATAGAATATTAGTTTTAAAGAAAGTTAGCATTCTTTATTCAGTAAAATTAGCTAGTTCTAGTGTAAAATGTATGAATGTTTGTTAACTTTAAACAATTAACGACCTTAATTATGATGTAGGTCTCCATTCTAGTTTTTCCTTATTTGAATTTACTTGATGAGTGTGGTCTCAGATTCGTAGAAAGGGAGACGTGTTTGTCAGCCAGTCTGCAAGAATGAACCGATCCTGTCTGTTGCTGAAAATCAGCTATACAGGACATCCCAGATGTCCCTTACATCACCTGCTGCTGATGATTTATTTGTGTGTGTGATCAAAAAGCTCCCTTAATATTTAGGCAAATGAAACCACGAAGTACTCCCATTTTGAGCATATTGATCCTTGTCCTTTTGGCGCAATACTCCGTGGTTCACCTTGGGCCGGGGGACTGGACCATTTGGCTTGTTTCCTCCCAGCTATCATTTTTTGCTTGGGTTTTTTCTCAGCCAAAAGAGTATAATTTCCTTCAGTCTCCTTCCCTTTAAAACATGTTTATAAACTACGTACTGTTTGTCTCTGTTCTCTGGATTTGTTCCTGTTCTTACATCTTTCTTAAAATGTTCTATCCAAAACTGGACATGGTTGACACGTTGCCATGGCCAAATTAGGACAAAAAATTTTTTGTGCTGTGCAGATGGTGCTCCTGTTAATACATCCTGTAGTTGCCTTTTCTTTGCAGCAGCTTGTTGCTGTGACGTGGTGATCTGCTCCAGCTGCTAGAGCTTTTCCTATGCCAGTGCTGCTTCTTCGCTTTTTTGGTGTGTATTTTTGCATGTGAGTTTGTGTAGGCTGTTCTGAACTTGTCTGAAAAAGTGGTACCTAGATTTTGTCTTGCATTTTTTGGTTATATGGCGGTGATTTTAGAACATTATTCTTGTCTTTTCAAAGGGCTTGCAGTGCAATCCTTCTTAAGCACAGATACAGGCTGGGTGATGCGTAGATTAAGAGCAGCCTTATGGAGAAGGACTCAGGGGTGTTGGTGGACAAAAAGCTGAGTATGGGCTGACAGTGTGCGCTCACAGCCCAGAAGAGGGTCACATCCTGGGCTGTGTCAAAAGCAGTGTGGCCAGAAGGTCAAGGGAGGTGATTCTGCCACTCTGCGGCACTCTTGTGAGACTCTACCTGGAGTACTGTGGCCAGCTCTGGGGCCTCCAGTGTAAGAAAGCCATGGATCTGCTTGAGTGGGTCCAGAGGAGGACCATGAAGAGAACCTTGGTCCCTTCCAACTCAAACCACTCTATGATAAATGCATAAGGGAAAAAAAATGGGAGAGAACAGGCTGGTGTTTTTTCTCTAAGAGAAAGCCTCATCATGTCCATGAATGAAATGACAAATTAAAACTTGTATGTGAAATAAATGGGTTTGGGTTGGCTTTGTTTGTTTGCTTTCAGAAAAGGGAATATTGCTTTCTGCCACAGCAGTTTTCCTGTGAGGCATTTGAAGAAACTCTTTTAACATCTGGGAGGGAAGTCTTTCCTTGCCATATCCATCACTGGTCCAAGAAGAGCTTTTACCCTCGTGACAAACTCAAAACAGTTGAGCTTTCAATATTCAGAGGGCAACTTTATTTTTTCCTTTTTTTTTTTTCCTCTTGTACTCTCATTATCCCCTCACTACGTGAAGTAATCAGATGTTACTTGCACAGCAGTATTTCTTATTAGAGCTCTCACTGCTCATTCTTCTTTCTTTCTCAGTGACCTTGAGCCTGAATGGTTGGATGGTGTGCAGAAAAATGGGGAATTATTTTATTTGGAATTGAGTGAAAGTGAAGAAGAAGCTCTGCTTCAGAACAGTTGTCCAGAAATGCCAGCAGTGAATCATGTCAGGTTTCGTGAAAATGAAGCTGAAGTTATTCAAGAGGGATCACGAAAAGAAAGAAAGTATGAACTGAAAAAATGGACCAAAATATTAAAAAAGAAGAATCTTTTACCAAAGCATTCTGGTAAGAAAGGCAGTGGAAGCTGTAATGTGCACTCTGCTGGTCCTACTTCCATACTGAAACACCAGTCTGCTCAGAAAATGGGTGTCACTGTTCAGCAAAAGTACAAAGATGTCTATGTGTATGTAAATCCTAGAAAACTGCCCAGTGCTGGAGAAGATGAGCAGCACCGGCTGCTGGAGGCCTTAGTAGGGATTATTCACCAGTCTTCATGGAGCAGCAGAAGAGCGGAAAAACAAGGCAGGAAGGACAAAGTTATCAGAGGAATCAGTGAAGAGAAGCTTGTAGTACATGGCTTGGTGCCAGGTGGTTCAGCAATGAAAACGGGTCAAATCTTGATTGGTAAGTAATCAAATGAACAGTAAACTTCTGCGCGCTTCCTTGGAAATGAAATTGGCTTTTTCTTTGGATTTTTTTTTTTTTTTCTGAGGCAGACAAATAGTCCTGAGATATAAGCAATTACTTAAAGCTATTTTGCCAGTTCTTAGGCATCATTTTAAATAAATGTCATTGCATCTGATGTTTTGTTACCAATTCAATTTTGCCATATTTGTGGTTTTAAGAACATGGGACATAAACTAGAAGGTTTCAATACAGAAAGGAGATGGCTGTCCTTTAAGCATACAGTGAGTGAGCAGCTTGAACACGGAGCAACAAATACCCCACTACTACTGCCTTTAATTTAATGAAGAATTTGCTCAGATGATGTGTGGGACTGAAGAAAAGCTAGTCTGCCAAATACTCTACTTGATTTTCATTCTTTTCCACACCATCCCCCTTAGATAAAAAATATTACTGTGTATGTTTTAAATGCATTTTGTACCATAAAAATGAGGGAAAAGGACTGAGTAAGATATATTCATATGTTACAAGCTTTCTGCACAGCCTTGTTTGGATATTCCTCTGTCTAACAAGTACAGAAGCAGCTGCTTCTTCAGCAGTTGTGATCAGAAGGCCTCTAAATACATAGTGGGGCTGCAGTTTGAGGTGGCAGGGAGCCAGCAGAGCAGCTCTTCTTTGTGTTGGTTTGGCTCTGATCACACCCTTCCATGAGCTGATGCAACTAAATAACCTGGCAGAAAACTAAGCCAGAAGAAAAATTGCTGGTCTAGTTTTTGCTGTTGTAGGAAGTTAAACTTGGGTCGCAGAAGGTCTGACAAGCACCCGAGCGTTAAGAATGGAGGGGACTGAACTTCTGTGGCTGGTAGTGAAGGAGCAGCAATACTCCCACTTCCAGCATCAAGAGGCCATTAAAAGAACTCTGCACCCACAAGACCCCAACCTCAGAGAGAGTAAATGTGAGACAGCTCAGCCTACATCTGTCAAGGGTGGAAGGTGGTTTAATTACCCTTGAAGTTGGTCCCTCACAGGGAGGGAGCAAAGTTGTGATGTTGGTTAGAAGATCGTGAAAAACTTAATACTAGAGTAGCACAGATCCCACAAAGTCAGCATGAGCGCTTTTGAAATTCCAGTGTTGTGTGTGTGAAAAGGCAAATCGTGCTTTGAGGAGCTGATTCTTTGAGCATGTGTTTTTGGAAGGGATGCTGAAGAAGACTCCAGAGGGAAAATTGGATAACTTTCAACTTTTACCAGAATGAACCGATCAGTCAAGAAGATGGGGTTGCAGACTGAGCAGGAGGAGGGAGGGAGTTTCAGCTTGATCCGCTTAATGGTATTTTATCTAAGTAGTGTAAGAGTGGGTGTTTGTAACCTATAAGTTAATTTGGGGACACAAATTTAAATGTAACTGCATGTTTGTAAGAGCAAGTGTGAAGCCAGAACAGTGTAGGCAAGTACCAGATCCAGGAGATGCAGATAATGGAGCTAAATGGAGATGGTGCTTCATCTGCAGCACTTAATGCTTCCTGGAGCTAGTGAGGACAAAAACTGTTTCTTGTTTTGTTTTAAATAGAAGAACATTGAGATTAATCCGAAGAGTCCAGCAGTTTGTCCTAGGCTATCATTAAGCAATATTGCCTTGTTTTTGCACACTGGAAACAAATACTTCTAAGCATGCTGTAGTTACTCAGCTCTTAACTGGGAAAATAAGCTGTATTCTGTGCCAACAGAATAAAATGTATAATTTTCATATAAAAATACTTTCCAATTATATATCTATAGTGAACACTGAGTACTCTGGAATTTTATGTGGTGTCTAGAAATAGAGCTGCTTTATATAAATTAGATGCTCGGGTTTCAGTGCTATCTGCATGAAGAATATACAGTAAAAAGTTTTGTGATGGTCAAAAAAGTGTCTGGTTTATTGCTTCTGCATTGCACATCAGAGGCTGGGAGAGCTATGGTGTACACCCAAAGCCTGGCTAGGAAGCAACTGTAGTTCAATAGATAGCCTCAGATCCTCAGGATCTGAAGTTGGACAGAAAGTTCAAGAAAATTACAGTAGAACTTTGTTTTGTTGCTGTAAGTTTTAGGAATCCTGTTGAGTTGTGGAAACAGTAAAGAATATTTCTGTGGTCAGTCTAAAATTGCGGTATTTGCACAAAACAGAAAAGTTAGCAGCTTCTTGAACCATCACAACTGAGGAATAGCTGATTAAGGTGGCACAATGCCTGCTGGCTGCTTTGGTTATAAATTTGTTCATCTTCATTAACCTGTGTATGCATAGGTATTTACTGTTCTTGTTTTGCTTTTTAATATTTTAATAGGCTTCGGTGGTACAGACCATTTTTTGTACTGAAATATTTTTTTGTGCTGAAAATACTCAGTATGTTTTCCTTTTCAAAATACACGCTTTGGAATGACAGACTGT
Source organism: Coracias cyanogaster (assembly GCA_033124195.1). Taxonomy (NCBI): domain Eukaryota; kingdom Metazoa; phylum Chordata; class Aves; order Coraciiformes; family Coraciidae; genus Coracias; species Coracias cyanogaster. The sequence goes on along the minus strand of JAVSBS010004199.1, from coordinate 49,076 downwards.
GGTCTTCCTTGTGAAGACCACAACGCAACACGCGTTGCAGGCAAACAATCTTGACTCGGGGACTTGTCACAATTTAATTTTTTTGCCAATATATAAATCTTCAGATCGCTGTTTCAGGTACAGAGAAGATGAAAGCAGAACAAAGCAAGACCCCAAACAATGAAGAAAATGCCTTTTTTTCCTTGCTTTCTCCAGGCTCAGCTTCAAACACCTCTCCTCTCCCTGCTCCTAGTCTTGGCTACCCTTGTCTTTACTGCACGCTAACACTGTGTGTCCTAACTCTTCTGGTGGTGTAACACCTGGCACAAGAGGATGGGATTGTGCATTTGATGTTTTCCTTCTGCTGCTCCTTGCTTCTTCCTTGCTTTCTTCTGCTGCAGTATGACTCCTCTGCAGGCCACAGCCTTTCAGGGACGGGTCTCCTCCGTGGGCTACAACCCTTCCCCTAGTGACTGCTGCTCTTAAATATGTTTGGGCAGAGGTGCCATAGCTCCCCTGGCTACGCGACGTTTTGGTGACCTCCTGCCACACGGGTCACTCCTGCAACGCTCTGCTACCAAAATCCCGCCAGTTATGCCCAATAGAGTGTTCTAACTCTCCCATCTCATTTCAGGTTTGAGCTCTCTAGCTTATTTTTCCAAAGACTTGGGCTTGTAATATGTTAGATAATAACCAAGTTACTAATTACTTTGTGTTTTCATTGGCAGTTTAGTTAATTGGTCAGTCGTAAGTATGGTAGCCGCTTAAAAGTCTACCAAGCCTGAATTGGACGGGAGGCTAAACTCTTCATTTTTTCACTCTGAATGAACAGTTACCAAGTGGTTATTGCTTTAACATTTTTTAATAGAAACAACTACTTTTCTCCCCTAAATAACTTTCTTCAGGTGGCTCCTTCAATTTATTCTGAAATATGTATGCATTTTAGCTTTGAACACTTAAAACATCTGTTTATTATTTGCGCACTACACTTTAAAGATGTATATTTTTAAGATTGCATATGGAAGTGGTAAGTCTTGTTGCTGTATTTTATTAACCAAGCAGAATGCAGGCGCTGACCGTATGAAAGTAAATACAACAGTTTTGCAAGCTAGAAAAGCCCTGCTGCTTTGTAGCCTTGTAAAAAGTTGCCACTCTATCCATGTGTTCTTTATCAGTTCAGTTACCTTCTTTTATGTATATATTTAGCAGCTGAGCATCCATCTTACTTTTTCAAAACAAAAAGAAAACCCTCATTGTTTTCTAAATTCTTGCTGTCAATTTATTTTGGTTAAGATGTAATACAATTCCTTTTATCTCATGCTTTTAAAGTGTTTTTGTATTTTAGGCAAAACTTTTTTCTTCCTTGTGTTCATTATTATGAACATGCAAAGTTTGGTCTGCTTTGTAAAACTTTCCAGTCTCATCTTTCAGTATATCGCCAAAGAAAAAAAGCTCCACTAAATAATCACTTTTAGATCCAGGCAAGTAAGGGTTGTGATGGGAAATGCCATTATAATTTGATTTTTTAAATTAAATTTTTCCCCCCTCTTCAAATTGAAACCTCTCGGATTCACAGCAGGGGAATCTTATAAATGCTGATGATCCTCATCTTTACTACAGTACAAATGGAAAAGTATTTCCAATGACACTGAAAATACAAGAAAGCTCTCTTCACTAGCGCAGCGTGCTTTGTTACCTTCTTTGAAATTCATTTCTGTTCCTACTGCTGTCATCACCGAACATCTGAACAGTTTGCATGAATTCTCTCACCTGATCAGTAGGTACAACTGTCAAAAAAATGTGGAAATCACTCAGGGACAAGGATTAATCTTGGATGCTAGTAAAGACTGGGCTATAATAATCCCGTTTTGGACAAGTATGCAAAAGATGCAGGCTGCTGTTGCAGGCTTCAGTTGAAAGGTCCACATCCCAACCCCATTTCCTGACAGATGTTTTACGGTGGGTTTCTAATCCAGTAATTCTGTTATGTGAGAGGGTTATTTGCTTCTTTTCACCAAATAAAGAACTACTTAAATAGTAATCTTTGCTCATTTTCATAATAAAAATGCTGATATTGCTGTTGGTAGTTCTGAAGTTTTGGTAGATGAGGCCATCACTTGGCTCGAAAGCCAAATATCTCTGTTAGATTTCTATAGCATACTCAAGCGTTTTAAATGGTAATCCATTTACAAAAATGAAGCAACTTGCAGTCATCTCCCGACAGTCAAAGTATATGCTGTGTTTGTCGTTTGCAGAGCATGGAACTTAAGAGTCTTGTCAGAAAAATGTCCTTGGAAGGACCAAAATACTGTGAGAGTTTGTGATTATCATGAGGAATTGCCATATATGGTGTACTCGCTGAAGAGGCTCTCCAGAGTTGAGATGTTGGGCACGCAAGATAGAAACACAGAGCTTGCGTAAGCTTTGCAGTGTTCTCACTGTGGAGTTTGGGATGTCGTTTATGTTCTTTTAATCTCCTCTTGAAGCATAACGGCATTGGTTTGGGTAAAAGCAGGCTGCTAACATATAAAACAAGCAATTGATCTGGCTTTCTTCAGTAGAATGTGCTCCATACTTTGCCTTATTTGGAAAGGAATATGTGAACATTTGTAAGTGCTTCCACCAAGTCATTACCAAGAACAGAGGAAAGGAAATATCAGGATTTTGTGAAAAAAGCGTCCTCAGTACTCTCCCATGTGAACGACATGGTTCTGATTTTAATTCCGGCCAAAATGTTCACTTCCCGTCATAGTATGGAAGTGATATTCACTTATCCATCAGTGTCCTTTGGCTTAATGGAAAGATCTACTTTTCAAAATGGTGCTGGCAAGTTTATCTCTAGGAAATGGATATTTAACAGAAGTAATGGACTTGTGCCTCATGTGGCATCTCTGAAATAAACATTCTAGGGACACCAGCAGACCCAAAGACTTTTTTAAACTTTGTCTTTAAAAAAAGCAGAAATAATTTAATCAACTGCATGCAGATTAGGTGTTTGAGATCATAGAATCATAGAATGTATTAGGTTGGAAGGGACCTCTAAAGATTATCTAGTCCAACCCCCCTGCAATAAGCAGGGACATCTCTACTAACTAGGCCAGGTTGCTCAGAGCCCCACCAAGCCTGACCTTGAATGTCTCCAGGGATGGGGCTTCCATCACCTCTCCAGTGATCTACCACCCTCATATTAAAGAACTTTTTCCTGATGTCCAGCCTAAATCTAGCCTTTTCTAGCTTAAAACCATTACCCCTTATCCTATCACTACAAACCTTTGTGAACAGATCTCCCCTGCCTTCTCACAGGCCCCTTTCAGGTATTGGAAGGTCACTATAAGGTCCCCCTGGAGCCTTCTCTTCTCCAGGTTGAACAGCCCCAACTCTCTCAGCCTGTCTTCATAGGAGAGGTGCTCCAGCCCGCTGATGATTTTGTGGCTCTCCTCTGGACCCGCTCCAACAGGTCCACGTCCTTCTTGTGTTAACTTCACTGGCCTTTCATCCTTTTTACACACCCTGTGCTTAAACATGAATCTCTCTGAGGGGCATGAGGCAGAGGTTATCAACTAATTATTACCAGTATACTTCTCTAGAATGTTTTTTTGCACCTCAGATAGAAATCTCAGTTTGACTTTTGTAGTTGAAATTTTAATGTGGATTTTAAGTTTATAAGTTCTAATCTGGTTCTGTTTGTTTTCATAACTAGTGTCTTTCATTTTTCAAACCTTTTCCATTTACAGTTAAAGACTTCTTTGAGATCCTGGGGTTTTTCTCCCCTCTTCCACTAATGGGAAAAGAGTTAGATGTAGAAAATGCAAGATGTTGTTAGGCAGGAAGAATTGGCAGATAAAAGCATGAAGAGGGCAGACAAAAAAGCCCCAGCAGTGGACAAGGCATGGAAAAGAAAAGAAAGGACTAAATTGAGATGTGGCTTGAGACACGAAGGAGGCATGGACATGAAATGAGGAAGAGTTAATGGTTTTCTGCTCATTTGGTGAACTAAGCTGAGTTACATACACATGGTAACTGTTAGGACTGCTTCAAAGAGAGGGCTTCAGGGGTGGAGCCTGTTAGGCCCAACCTAACTTTTGGTGCGATGGCCTAGAATTTGTAAACGCCTACAGGAAGAGTGAGTTTTGGAGTGCTCTTATATCAATGGAGGAAGCAGTGGAGGAAGTTGGGCAAGTGAACAGAGGTGGTTTTGGAGGGACAAAGGTAATTCTTGGATGTGATTTGTGAAGTTGTTGTGTTTTCTGGTCAAGTAAGGAGTGATAGAAGCCTCAATGGAGGAGGAGAGGCTTTGCCAGTACAAGCATGCCAGTAAGGCCTTAAGAGCATTGAGGTAAGAGATGAATGTTTCTAAACATAATAAATGTTGCATGTAGAAACCATCTACTTAAATATAACAAAAGGAAATTTGTTTGTTTGAATATCATGTTAGTTTTTTAAACAAAACACTGTTTGGCTTTGTATTGTGCTGTAATACCATCTAACTTTCTCATGCTTCTGTTTTATCTCCAGGAGATGCTCTAGTTGCTGTGAATGATGTTGAAGTGAATTCTGAAAACATAGAAAGGGTTTTGTCTTGCATTCCAGGTCCTATGCAGGTACAGTAGTTGAACATCTGTTCCAAATATCCTTGTAAAAATTACTCCTGTTTCTAGCCTTTTTTTCCTTAGGAAACAGAACATAGCCAGTCTTTTTTTTAGAACACCCTCATCTACTTTTTGAACACATTGGTTGACTTCAGTCAAACTTAGAGTAGAAATTTCAGTGGGTAATTCTGCTAGGTTTTGTGAAAATTGGTAGGTGCAAAGAAGTGACTCAAGCCCATGTCCCATTAAGGGCCATGAGCCACAGTCCATCAGTTCCATGTTCTGTTTGTCATCAGCCAGAGTCAGAAAGCACATGCAGCATCGTGTAGGAGGTAGCAGCACACTTGTAGCTTTAGACTAATCGTAACACCTGATTTTTTTGCTGAGTGTGAGAATTGAGGTATTCTGTGCTTGCAGAATTCTGAGTATTCTTGTTTCTCTATGACATCTAGTACATATATATGTGAAAAATCAAGTTGCATTACTTTTCCTGCTTGGAAAACAACTTCATTGTTATATTACCACTTCATTAAAATGAATTTCTTATTCTTCCCATACTTACTACAGTAAGTAGTAAGTATGGGAAGAATAATCCCTGCATAAGAATGCAGGGAAGCAACTCCTTTGAGACCTGCAAAAACTTTCAACCAGCAACAGCTGTAGTTAGGGGCAAAGATGGCAAGTACGGTTGCTTTGAATACTGTGATCTCAGCAAATGAAGGGCAAGGTGTGTCATGTTGTGATGCCTTGCTCCCAGTGGGAGTAGGGCTGGAGATCTGCTGTCTGGCAATAGCATGTATGAAGCAAGGTATTGATGTCTAGCTTAAAAGTAAATGTCAACCACAGAATAGGACTGGATTTTGTCAATTACTGTGCTTAAAATGGTAATAATTGCTATCTTCATGAATATAGGAGCCACAAGAGAGTAAAAAGAAGCCTGAATTAACAGGTAGTGCTGTTAAAAATATTTAAGAGCATTTAAATGGAGAAACTGATACTGCTTTCATATTTAAATAGTAAAATTAATTCTTGAATATTTAAGATCTTTCAAAAATGAAATGAAGATGGATAAAAGTCAAAAAAGTAAAAAAAAAAAAAAAAAAAAGTCAAGAAGTCAAAAAACCCACAAAAAAATCAAGCCACCGAAACCAACCCCCTCTGCCAAACTGACCTGATTAATAATGTTTCTTCCCCCAAAAGCTACTGCATATATCTTCTCTCCTAGTTCAATAATAATTTTGGAGCCATAATGAAAAATTGAATAACAATAAAGAATTAGATAGCTATTTCAGAATTAAACCAGGAGAGTGTTAATGACCTAGGATGTTAGTAGTGTAAAATAAAATATTTTGAGTTATTCTGCTGGACAGGAAGACAAGGTAAAAGTTGCAACCTAGAGATATAAAATGGAGTAGGTTAAAATTACAGTGTCTCTTAGTATGTCTGTAGCCTCTTGGTAGTTTATCTTCAGGTAGAATATACGAGGTGATAACGGAAATGTTTTACTGTCCAGAGATAAAAAGAAGCAGCAATTTTAGGTTCTGTTAAACACGCTTCTGTTCACAACTTCTGTGGTGTAAGTGACTGTGAACTACATCTGCAGCTGCAGTAAGATCGAGTACTGCTATGTCAGTTTAGGAAGCTTTCCAAGATACTTGACAGCATGAAGCTTGCCAAAGCTACCAGAGTTGTGGTCAGGTATTGGCAGAGCTCCATGGTAGAAAAACCTTGTCTTGCCTGTCTTTGACCAAATATGGAGTTGCTCTAACTGTTATTAAATACAGAATGATTAAAAAAGCAGGGATTATATAGTTTATTTAATTGTATCCTTGCTAGATTAGAGTTTACGTATTACTTGCTGCTAAAATGCAACGTAACCCTGTATGTAGTAGTTACTTTTAACACAGTTAATGTTTACATTGCCAGGAAATCTGTCAAGTAGACAGTGATTACTTGAAATGTATAACTTGTTTGTCATGTCGGCTTTCCAAAACCTTTTATTAAAGTGCAATTACTCCTTTTTTACTGTGTAGTTTGAGTCAAGCCAGAAGAGCGATTGCTGAAATAGACCAGTGGAGAATTCAAATACAGAGTCCTGGGGTTTTTTGCGGTGTAGAACACCGTGCTCACGCTGCTGAACAAACAGAGGGTTGTTGTTTCTGAGATTTAGCAATAAAGGCAGCTGTTACACAAGAAAAGTTGTTAATGTATTCATTAACGTTCATCACACGTTGCGAAATATCCAAAAAGATGCCATTTAAAGCTGTTTTACCATAGTTACATGTTATTTACATAAGCAAAATCACTGCTCTTCTGTGGTCAGTGCTAAAAATTACTGGAAGTCATTTAAAAAACCAACTACCTAGATTCTCTCCGTTGCAGCATATGACATAACATTATTATGTTCCTAGAATTTTGTTTTCCTTACCCCAGTTTAGGCAAACTAGGTTCTAGGCACGCAAGGGGGTAGGTTAGTGTATTTATTGAGTAGTAGAAGTCCAGATGCTACACTGATGTTTGGTTTGGAGGTTTTTTGTTGTTGTTAATGGCAGAACTGTTTCTATTTGGGTCCCTGCACGCTACCTAGTAAGATAAAGCCTCAATTCTGATTAAAGCATTGGACATTGTAGCAGTCGCTAAATGTGACGGGCCAAAGCATACCCCTCAGTCCACGCTGAGATGGTGTGAGAAAGTTATACACTGCAGTCTACACAGTTTCACGTTTCTTTAATTGAAATAGCTGCTGTTCCCTAGCACCACAAGACAGAGAAGAGAGAATCAGAAGATAAGCTAAAAGAATATACTTTTCCTTACCCTGATACTGGGAAGTTGCAGAACCATTTTACCCAAAACTTTCTAAAAATATTGTGCCCGAGGCCGGTGTTCAGAATGAAAAATTTCAGCCTGAGATGTTGAGTTGGAGTTGTGCAAACCATAAACACATGGAAAACAGAGACTTCTAACAGGAAATGGCAGGCAATCTTAAAAGGCAGGCAATGCCACCAGCTCTGCCTATAATAAAATCCATATTCTAAGACATAAAGCTTTCTTGCAGATAAACAGCGAGCATGCCTTTCTGCGTCAGACTGATGGTGTAAAAGCTACTTTTTCCATCTCTTATACTGACAAATGTTTAAGTAAGGAGTATTAAGAAACAAATTACATACAGAGTGACCTTCCCATCATATTTTTCTAGATTCCAGTGGTCAATAGTTAGGGACTTGTTGGATCACTTACAGGCTGGTACCTTCTCCTTCTTTTATCTAGTTCTTAAAATTCCATTGACCTCCACAGCCTCCTGGAGCAGTGCTGTGCATCACTGATTTGTGTTACATTCATTTCTGTTGGTTTTCAAACTGCCACCTAATTAAGTGCATTTCATAGCCCCAGGTTTCTGTGTTATGAGGAGCAGTTAACTGTCAGTGTCTTATTCTTTGTATCATTCCATGACTTTGGAGAAATCTGTCACGTTTCACTTCTGTCACATCTTTCCTAAGCGGAAAAATCCCCATCTCTCTACCTCATAGTTTGCTGTTACTGTCATCTTCATCAGCATCTTCTTGCAGTTTGATTAAATTATTTTTGAAAACTGTTCCAAGTATTAAGAATAAGGAATATTAATATTTCCTGTGCTTTCCCATTCTTCATTTCATTTTGTTGTGTTTTCTGCTGTGCATTGAACTGTTTTTCTTTAGGAAAAGTGGGATCAAAGTTGTGAAAGATTTCACAGTCAGTATTTACAAAAGGGTACTTCAGTAGTCACATTTTTATTGGATCCTGTGCACTGCTCAAGACAAGGATTCATTTCTTCTCCATAAAAAAAATTAATAGGTTTTTTTTTTAGGGTATATATAAATGTAGTCGCTTGGTCATTTTCTGTTACAGCGTTTTCCAGCCTAGATGGTCTTTTACACAGTAGGTTGGTTTTTTTTTTTAAGGCAGGAAATAGATTACAACTTGGACAAAAGTAGAGAGGAACAGAGAATGTTGTGTTTCAAACTGTTAGAATCAAGACTTGGAAATGAACTTGTAGTCAAATGATGGAAAGTGATCGTTCTGAAAACCCAGTGACTCCACACCTGAGCGGTGCGGCACTGCCCACAGTGATGTGGGAGGCAGCATGGATGCCTGCAGGAGAAGGGAGAGTTCAAGTTCGGCCCAGTTTGTTTTGAGCTCTTTCTTGGAGAGCCATATGGTTGTGTCTCTAAGACAAGACAGACTGAGTTTGGTTTGGGTTTGGTTTGGTTTTTTTCAACTGAGGGACTAAAAGATAGTCTGCGGCAAGAATTCCATCTATGCGTCATTAGTGTAGAGACTGTAGCCTGAGTGTCATCAGTAAGTGTCCGCAGACAAGATGTAGAAGTTCAGAGATGTAACTATTGAGCCTTGAGGAAATCTGCAAGAAGTTAAACAGGGTATGAGGAAAATCCTGTGAAACACATGCAGATGGCGTGATGGAGAAAGAGAACTGGGTCACAGAGTGCCAGTGAAGAAAACATGCATCTGTAAAACTGTGAATAATAAAGTTACTGGGTCTTTAAAAGCCACTGCTTCTGAGCTGGATGTTTCTGTTCCTCCTGTCCTGTTAATATGCAGTGTAATGAATCAAACTTGAAATGATGAGGAGAGAATGAGGCATGAGTTACTATCAGAAAAGAAAGTGGTAGCATGTGGCAGGACAGCGCGACTGAGTGTGATGCTGTTCCAGAGAACGAGAAAAGAGTGAGAAGCTGATAGCAGCCAAAATAGGAGAGAGAAAGCTTGATGAGAAGTGTTGGGAGGGAGAAGAGGGGAATGGGAAGGCGACAGCCAGTGACACACTGTTGTAGCTGGAAGAGCTGATGATGGCACCTCTCTCTGATCTAGTTTGACAGGCAGTGGGTGGTTTAAAGCATCATTATTCCTTGCTGGCACTCCTCTGTTGAAGTATGTGTATACCCATCCACAATTACGAAAATGTAAATTATCTATACTTCAGTGTGTAAATTACCTCTGCTTGGGCTTTTCAAATTTATTGCAGCTGGGGAAATAGAATCCCTTTTTGCCGCATCAGTCATAAGGCTAAATGGTCACTGACTTGGAAGAGAAAGAAGATTTGGTGTGATGTATTATGTTTAGAACTTCCCAGTCAATAGGCATGTCAAGGATGCTTTAAGGCAGGTGAACAATCTGGAGTAAGAATATACAAAAGAGGGAACTGAGAGCATGCCTACTTAGTGCAAATAGGTGTATTTTCAGTCACTTCGAACAATGACAAAAACTAAGGTACCATCCAAGAAAATAAAGCAATTATTCTCCTCAGCTATTACAATTTTATGCTCAATCAAGAGCTAGGTGTTTCTTACCTATCCTTCTTTTATACTGAGCATGAAGTGTTCATTCACCAAAAAAAAAAATTGCTCTTTCATTTCATCACCCCTGGAACAACTAACAAACAGAATTTGTAGAAGGCAGTGCTCATAAAAGGAGCTCTGTAAAGCCAATTATGAAATGCATTTCCACACCACGTTTAGATTTTGTGTTACTTGCGAGCCAGGATATGTGCATTTATTCTAATATTTCTGATTTTTACTTTATTTGGGAAAGAAAGAACAGTAAATATTATGTAATTTTGACAAAGTAAGCTTGATCATCTAAACTTTAAGTTATTTTTTGAGAGAATGATCTGGTTGTGCTTTTTTTTTTTTGAAGGCATAATGCAGCAAGCAATGTAAATTTTGATGCTTCTTTCTAGTTGTGTACAACTGTTACATATGGCAACAAAACTCTTAATTGGTGACTTTACAGTTTAAAAAAAACCAAACAGAATAAAAGTTAACATAGTGAAAATGTTTGCAGATTGAAAGAATTGCTTTTGAGCATTACGGATTAACAGACTTTTGCAGTCGAATGTAAGTTGATTTTCCTGTGAAAATGTACCTGTTGGTGCAGTCAAAATAGCAAAGAAATGCTCACTGGAAGAACCTGGAGGATATGTACTTGGGAAGTGCTGACATTTTGAAAGAAGTCAAATATTGTGTGTGTTTCAAAGGCATGGTGATAGGTTTTGTGTTCAAACAAACCCCATGCAGTAAGTATATTTTTCCATTCTCAAAACCGTAAGAATAAAGTATGAAAACACACCAAACCACATGCTTACTCACATGGTTCACAGAGCATGTAATAGCTGTGGCTTTGTCCTTAATAATAGGTGGTTATGCAATGCTGAATATATAATTGGTTTTCTTGAAACAGCAGGAATTTCTGAATCCTTACATCTTTGTGAGGAAAGCTAAGAAAACTTAATCTCTTAAAGGGCTCAAACCGCATCTGCTTCATATGATATTAGAACGTAATTGTAAGTACAGTCTCATTTTCACAATACTTAATTATTTTAATAGGTTAAACTTACATTTGAAATGTCAATATTTGAGCCTGAAGGAACTTCTCAGCAAAGGTATAAACGGACAGAGTCAAGCATGAACAATCTGGTTCGGCTCCTGTGGGGAGAGGACAGTACGGACCTTCAACAGGCTGTGCAAGATGTGCCTCATATTGTTATGTTCCTCTCAATGAAACTCGACTCTGAAACGTCGAAGGATGAGGTATGTGGCTAACTAAATACAACTGAAGATGACAGGTAACGACACCAACTGCTATGCTTTTTGATGTAAAAGAAAAGAATAAAAAAAACCTTGCTAATCGTTTTGCGTAGTCTGGAAAATGTTCACTTGGACAGAAAGAAGGCCTGAAATTCCACCCAAAAAAAATTAGTGTCTCTGCTGACAAACTCTATTTGGACTTGAAATCACTTCAGTGCTGCTGAATGTCTTGACATGAAGAGCAGCCTCGAGGTGTTAACAGGCAAAGCAGAGATAAAGTCAGAAGTTCATTATTGTCTCTCAGATGCTTGCTGCGATGTTTTCAGTAAGCCTCTCAAACTTCAGCTACAAAATCTGCCTAGCCAAAAAAAAATTTTCCCCAGCAGGAGCTGTTGGCAGTCCTGGTACACAATGTGTTCCGCCCCTCCTGGTCTGAAATGCTGATGTGCTTTCCTTAGAGGACGCTCGCATGTCTGCTGTTCACAGTCAGCTGTTGATTCTTGCTTGGGCAGTGTTTTTGAGCTACTCAAGTCCTTTTCCTTCGTCCTGTAAAGCTTCCTCTCCCATCTCTTTCCTTTTTGTGTTCCTCAGAAGAAATTTTGCCAGTGTATGTGTAAGCTGTTGTAAGAGTGTGTGCATGTTGTTCACCATGTAGCCATAGCTACAAATACTCCGCTCAGAGTGCAGGAAAGACCCAGAACGGTGCCGAGGGCTCAGTTTGGCTTCTTGCCTCATCCAAAGACAACAAATGGACAAAGTGGACTTTTTAGAAACAGACATTGGGAAAAAGTCTTTTCTCCCCTTCTGTAAGTTCTCCTTAGATTTATCATAGTGCCTCAGTGATCTGTGTTATCTGTGAAGTGGAGGCATCAAATGAAGCACAAGTTTTGCATGTCCCCAGGGACTGGGATGGTGAGACAGTGATGGAGTAGGGAGCAGAAGAAAGGCATTTTGCTTTGTCTCCCCAGGCATTAATCCTTAAATCCAGTCAGTGCTCCATCTGAGATGTCTTTTTTTGTTGTTTTGTTAATAATATTTTTCAATGGATGGAAGTGTCTATTGCGCTGTGGTGATGTGTAATAGAGAGCAAGTGTTACAACTACACCTAATGGGGTTTAATTATATTTTCTAGAGACAGGACTGGAGAGGAAAACCCGAGAAAATTATATCATAACATCATGTAAAAAATGATGTGCAGTTTGCAGAGTCAAGTGCTTGAAAGCAAGGGAATGACAGATTTATGGCTACTTGTGCAACTTTAATTGAGCCCTTTTGTACAAACGCAGCATGACATTGTCTTCAAGTATTACGTTTTTTCTGAAATATGCTTGTTTCATGCAGAGGATGAGACGGGAGAGATGAGTGTGTATAATTAAGGCTTATTAGGCAACCATAAATCCGGTACTTCATAATCCTGGAGTATTTGACTTTGCAATATAAATCACGCCCTTTTAAGAGTGTATTTTACAGGTATCTTGCTGTAATACACAGTGAAGCATATTAATACTGTAAGCTTTGGGTTGCGGTTCTTTCCAATCCTGTTGAAGAGACTACTTTTTTTTTCCATGCAGAAATTAGTTTATACAAGTGTCTCTAGAATTTTTTTTTTTTTCATAGTCTTGCAACTAGGCAAGGTCATTCAGTGCTCTTTTTCCCACCTGGAGACCCATATGATACTGCAGTATTTTTCTGCTTTGGTATTTCCCTTTAGTAAAAATGAAAAGAGCATTTTTAAACTGTGAATTAAATAAACTTAAGATGCTTTATTTAAGTTCACTGACATACTGCAAACAGTTTGGTTGGGATTTTTTTGTCTTCAGTTCTATGTTTGTAGTCCAAGACTGCTATGCTACCTGGATAGAACAGCTATGGACAGTGTTTTCTTGGGCACTTACATCAACTTTATGAAATATTAATACAAAAATTTATTTCAGAGCCCCTGGCTCCTCTGCTGGGAGGTGAATAGATATGCAAATGCCTAATTACAATTCCTTCACTTCAGAGTAAATGGAGTACTGCTCTCTTGCCCATTATTTCTTTATACTCTCCCAGAAATAGGATTAACCCTGAATGTTGAGCAGAGGTAAAAGAGGGATTGTAATGCACTTGTTCTCCCTTCATACCATGGAAGAATTGTTTCCTGAGAAGTCTTGGCAGTTATGCAGCCCCAAATAGTCTCTCATGTCGAGAGATGTTTGCTGGTGCCATCAAACTCTTTGTAACATTTCCAAATAAAAGAATGCTGCCTTCTTCAAGGCATTTTTGAATTTTATTTGGTGAACAGTAAGCGACGTTTATCCTGTAGATGTACTGTTTCAGAATTAGTGTACAGTAGTGCTTCAAATGAGCAGTGAAGTTCTTACACACCTATGCCACATTGGACAAGCGTCTTTACCTAGCTCCAAAGGAGGTCTGGTGTGCAGATGATACCCATGGGAACAATGGCAAGCAGAACTAGGGACCAGTTCTTCCACTTGTGAGCTTTTGGCACCCAAAAATAGACTAAATGAGCCTTAAGACTTGTAAGCTCTGGCTACCCAGCTATAAAGGAAACTAGTATTAGAAATCACTTAGGATGTGTGTGCACATGGGGAGTGTCCCATGTGGGAATGGTTTCAGTAAGGTTGATCTTGTCCTTCTTATGTTTTAGTTCAGGATAGATATTATGATTATAACATGTTATTTGTACCAGCATAAAACTGTAACATCTTTATGTGTTTGATTTTGGCAATACCATGTATCTTACAAGGAATAATGTTCATCTTCCTCCTACGTGATAGTGTTCCTGGAAGCACATGTGTAGCATACTGGCAAAGTCTGATTCGTACAGACATGGACTTGTACTTCTTGTTGCATTTCTCCCAGTTTTTATTATTTCTGAATTAATCCTTAAGAATTCATAGTTGTCTTTCATCTACTGTTTCTTTTTTAATCTTTTGAAAGATGCAACTTAAAGCCTGCATTGTCAGTGAGCCGTGTTTGAAGATTAGGTTTTCAGCTGGTTGGCACCATTTTGACACAATTTCTTTTAGCCATTTCTTATGTTGTCAAGACTGCATTATTTTTTTTTTAATGTTAGTTAGGCTCAGTTTGAGAAATTAGTAAAATGAAGGTAAAAAAGGAGGCCATTTGATAAGCTATTAGTTTACATAGTCCGTTCAGATTTGTTTTATTTTGGGTTGAGGGAGGGTTTACACTTTTTAAGAAATGAGCTACCTCTCATTTATTAATGCCATTGTCATTGGCCTTTGAACTCTGGCCTTGCTTCGAAGACAGCTGATCTTGTATGGAGGTCCGTGCTGAACCTTGCTAACTCATTAATGTAACGGTGTGATACAGCTATGACCTTTCGTTAGAGTTGTCTTTTCTTTCCCTGGGAAAGCGTACAGATAATTCTCAAATGCATTTTGTGTAAAGGCCCCAGTTCATAGTGAGGAGGAAAAAAGGCTCTTTCTGGCCCTTTGTGGTGCTGTAATTAGAAAATGGCAGGGTTTTCCAGCTGAGGGGCTGATTCAAGAAAAAAGTCCTTGTCGCTAATGAGGATTTTAAAATAGAGCTAATTAAATTGGAGAAGAATGAAGAGTTTGCCAGGTCCTTCTGTAATGAAACTTTACATTCTTTTAATCTTGATAAAGGAAAATTTTCTAATAGGTATTGGCACTGGCTGGATGTGCTTAGTGACATAAATAAGGAAGTTAATAATGTCTGTGTTTCTTTTGTGTAGAAAGGTAATTTACTATACTCTTTGCATTGGATATGCTTAATATAATAGGCAGTATTTCTGGCCCATCATGATTTGGCAGAAGGCAATAAATGTGCAGGAATCATATGTTTGCTTATCACTGTATTTTTATGGTTGCTAAATTAACAACTTTAAATTTTTTTGAAAACGCTTAAGTAAAAAAAATATTTTAAAGAACTCGTTAGAAAAAGAAAAAAATAATTGTCACAAACCTTTATCTCTACCGATCTTCAGTTTCAAGGTGACTTCTTTAAGAGCATCCTGACAGATGGTCAGAGGTTTGGCGATAATGGCTAATGGTGTGTATGTTATTTGAGTATATACCTCAGTTATATTTTGTGCTCTGCATGTAAAGCAGTTAGGTAGGGTTGTAGAGAGAGGCTGGAGTTTTCATATTCTTATTGTTTGTTTTGGCGAGTTGTATGTTTGATGGCGATTTAAATCACAATTTCAATATGGAAAGAACCACGGAAATATTAGCTGTCTCTTGGAATAAGATTTGTTAACAGTGTACTTCCAGGTGTAAAATGCAGTGGCTGTACTGTTTGTCACTTTGTTTCTCCTGATAATAACGATTCTAAATAAGTCCTACTTTTCTATAAATTAGAAAAGTTCAAACTGTTAAAAACACAGAACTTTCCAGTATGCCCATGCAGACCACAGCTTCTTTTCATACCACGTGAAAGTATATGATAAAGGCTTTTTTGTTTAAAAAAAATTGATGCCAGGAAGGAAAAAAGTTACCTTGTTTTCTGTGGGGTTGTTTGGGGTTTTGTTTGTTTGTTTGCTTGTGATTTTGTTTTTTGGTTTTGCTTTGCTTAACTGACAGCTAACTTTCTTCACAGCAAGAAATTCTTTATCAGTATCCCATATCAGAAGCATCCCAAAAACTGAAAAGTGTGAGAGGAATATTTCTCACACTATCTGACATACTGGAAAGTGTTACTGGTACCCAGATTATCAGGTAAAAGTATTTGAAATGCATTACATGACTACTTTTATTATTTCACACATATGTGTACAGAAAAGCACACGTGGGTCATGCATCCATCTAGATGAGACAAGAGCGACTCTACCTGTTAGGTAGTGAGGTTGGACTGCTCGGCCTGGGTGTACATTGACTTGGGGGAATTTCTTTGGCATGGGTGTCAATGGCTAGGAATTTTATTTCAGTGAAATTTGTTTTTAAATCCCTTAAAATCTCTTAAAACGTGCTTATCTAAACTGGGATTCTGTGGCACTGTACTGTGGCAGACAGGAAATCTTACAAAAGGTTCAATCAAATGTAAAAAAAAATGGAAATAAGATAAAATGTAAATCAATTAATGAGTGCCTGCTACTTCTAAATCTATTTCACATTCAACTTGCTACACCTCTTAAATGCTTATACATTATTAATGGAAATACTCCCATACAGAAACATTTTTGGACATGTCAAGCTTTTCAGACACATCCAAAAGACAAATTTACCTGTTGTTTGATGATCTATCCCTTTGGTATCATCAGAAAAACAATACAGAAATCTGTGATAATGTAAATTCATCTCCTGTTAAGGTTCTCAACGTCCCTTTTTTGAGTTCTAAAAATCTAAAAGCCCTTTTGCTGGTCTCTGTGGACGGCCTCATCTCTTCAAAAAATGCATTAGATAATCCAGCTCTCTTATGAAGCTTTTTCTGTCAGAAGAGTAAATTACTATGTCTGCAAATATATTGTGTATGTTTTGGGATGGGGATGTTTATTTCTTTGTAGTTAATTGCATTATAAATAGATAACTTGTTATGTTTGGAAAGCACTTTTGGTTACATGACGGATAAACATTTTCTGGTGACCTATGGAAATACTACAGCATTTCTTCACTGATAAAATGACACTATTGATTCAGTACCATCAATATTACAGTACGAGTGAATCAGTGAAGCAAGTTCGTCATGGAGCCATATTCTCAAAATTAAATTCTTCAATCTTTCAAGCTTAAACTAAAGTAACCCTTTTTTCACTTTGCAACAGTATTAGCGTGTAATTTAAAATTTCTAACATAGCAAAAGAGGTGATGTTTTGCTATAAATTTACTGTTCAAGACGTTTGCAGACCTTGGTTTTAGCAGCAACCAGTGCATATAATCTGGTGCATAATATATGGTTTGCTGCTAATTAGAACATTGGGTCTATTTCTGTTTCACATTCTAATCCACTGTATGGTTCAAATCAAAGTTCTCTGTGTCCTTCTGGGATTGCTGAGCTTTGTAGAGCCATTTCCTATACAAGGAGATGGCATAAGAGTTCAAGCTTATGTTTCTCACTGAGGTGATGTGTTAGAATCTCCCTTGGGCTTGTTTCCAAAATGTGTGGAGTCCTTTAAATGCTTTTTTTGGGGGACTACCATGTTGAGAACTTTACTAGTACCTCCAGTTACCTCACTGTCATCTTTAATGGCATTAGTTTTCTAAGTTGACTGTGTTAAAAGCCAGGCAGGGGGACCTTTAAAGAGCATCTGAATCATTCAGAAAGCAACTGTTGGGCTTCAGGAGCTGTTGTTCCTCTTTTTTAATTTGTATACTTGAAATCATTACTACTGGTGTGATCTCTGGAATAGAAATCAGTGAGTCCTTGAGTTCTTTGAGTTAGTATAGTCACCTCACCCAGTTGCATGCATGTGATAATACATGAGCATAAGACTTGACATATAAAATACAAACAAATCATTCTGATTTATAATGGTGGTCTTATAACTTCATAGTGTTAATAGAAGTACTTCTGGTTTAATTTTTCTAGTTCCTCCCTTTTCCTGTGTGAAAAACTGGTTCAAGTTGTTTACTGGAAAGAATCTGACAAGTTGCTTGTAATTGGCCTTCCTGAAGAAAAGTGAGTTTCAAATGAAATGCTTTGTTTTCCTTTTAATTTTACTTTTTCCTATTATGCGTCCTCAAATTATACTCTTCTATCAAAAAAGCAAGAAAGGAAGGGCTCACAATGTCCTCTTGTTACTGTAACTAGTTTCTAAGTCTGTGATTCCACTTCTTTGATTGACTTTGTTCACATCTTTTACATATCCATAATTACCATTTCTTCTCCTTTCCTCTAAAGGGAATAAGGTCTTGTTAGATCTCAGAAATACATGTAGGCTAGAAAACTGGAATTTTCAGTGTCTGGTTAAATCAAGTCCTGATTAGACACTACTGAATAACAGCAATGATATTACATATTTACGTCTTCTAAGAAGACGTCCCCCCCACCAGTGTCATCATGGGCAAGTTAGTCCAAGGGAATCTCTCAGAGAGTCTGATAAGAATTTTTGTGTTTGCGCTATATCACTAGTGAAGAACAGAGCTCTTCAGAAGATGCCTATGCTATTCGTAGTAAAGATGTCATAACCATAACTGTACGTCTGAATTTTTATTTTTTAGTGTGCCGCTTTCTCAGCTGAGGAACATGCTTGAAGATGTTGTCAGGACCTTGAAATTTATGTACAGTTCTTTAGACAGGTGAGTTTTTTCAGAAGTATTTATTTTTCAGTCACTGATTCTTCACTGATGCTCACTGAAAAAGACAGCTAGTGGCATTCATTTTGACGTTTACGTGGAATTTCTTTGCATGTTCCTTTACACTTGCACCAAAACCAGAATTCTGTTCTTGCCTTTTTGTTTTGGTCTTAACACTAGTGAGACTTTTTCTAAACAATCTTTGTTACTTCAGAAAGTTCTGTCCTTGATTTCATGTCATCTAAGTCACTGTGGATGCCAACGGCACTCTGCAAATGTTATCCTTTGTGTTAAAGCCCTGTCTGTAATACCTACATATGAATCAACGTTCTATTTTTACTAAGTAAACACTCCAGACTTCTCAACTTTATTTGGCAGAGTGACTGTCTTTCTCTGCATTTGGAAATGGCCCAGAAAATTTTCAGTCTGACTGTAACCTAAATAAAATTGCCAAGGTAGGCTACTCATATGCTTGCATTCAATTCAGAGTAAAACGGTGTACCCCAGAGAGAAAGAAAAAGAATAATCTTCATTTCCAAAAGGATGGAGCTGATCATTGCCTCATCTTAGCTTGCTCTAAGACATCTACTATAATACTACACTGCTTTAGTTTTTAATTTCTCTGTAGGTACTGCCTGGACATTAACCTGGTGGATTTTGTCATGTTTAAAAGGAGTGCTCAAAAGAAATCCACATGTAGTATCGTGCTGCACAGACTTCTGTAGCACAGAGGATTATATAAACAAGCTAGAAGTTTCTTGATGTTATTCTAACTTGGAGTTCATGTTTGTTCAGTGCTTTTTGCCAGGTGGAAAATGTTTCTCGCCTGGATCATTTTTTCAACCTGTTCTTCCAGCGTGCGCTTCAGCCTGCGAGACTCCAGTCAAATGCCAGCCCCAGCACTCAACACTATGATACCTGCAGCGCCTTATTCTTAGACAACCTCCCAGGCTTGCGCTGGCTGCCATTGCCTCAGGAAGTCAAGGTAATGTCATTTTTAGATCTCTCTAGAAAAACTGGTATATGTGAGGCCAGAAAATGGATGCAGGTATCTTCTGCTGTTCTTGGGTAATTTACTGAAGTGCTTTGCCCATCCCAGGCCACCCGTTTTCCCCCAGGAGCCTTTATTTAAGTTTGGAACCACGCAGTCATTACCACAGGAAACGAATTGCTATTATGAGCAGAGTTTGGTGACTTTAGAGTCAAATGACAAAGGAATTAAGGTTTATTTAAAAAAAACACACACCTCTCTAACAACTAGCATATGCAGCAGGGAAAGCAGCCCCTGGTATGTAGCATTATGTTTGATTTTGACCATTTCAGTATTTTTCCAGGTAGAAAATATTACTCTAGGAGCCCAGGGATAACTTGCCAATTAGGAGAGTTGGAAATGGCTGTTGCAGAATGAAAATAAATACCCATACATCGTTTGTTTGACACCATACAGGTGCGACTTTCCTGCACCATTTCACCTCCCAATTAGAAGTTGAGTTGTGCTCTCAGCAGTGTTAAGACAAAAGCCCCATCAGAGTCAATGGCATTGTAGCTTTCTGTCTTGAACCTCATTTTCCTGACTTTAAGAAGTTAAAATAGGGATCACTAGGATAATTATCAGTAAAGTAATATTTTTTTTAAAGAAAAATAATACATTTTATGTATATGTGATGCATAATCTCTGCCAAGTCTTCTCTGAAGTGGTTTTTCATATACACAATGGAAGTGATGTTCTTAAACCAACATACATAATGGTGATATTTCTCCACTTTGAAACAATTGTAACATTTTTCATACAAGAGAAAAAAAGGCTTGAGATTTCAGCAGCGGAGTTGTAAGACCAACACATTTAATTTATTTGTACGTTTGTGGTATTATTTAGAATTAGTTTGTATTGTGCAGAAGGAAAATCAAATTATGCAAAACAAAGTGTGCAGCAGGGGTTGCAATTAGGGAAAACTTTGTCTTACCGGGTGGCAGATCCTCCAAGACAGTCCCAGCAGGCTCTGCACAGATAAGCTGGTCTTACCCATGTTGGGGAGTCGTTGACAGACAAGCTTATTGTAATACCTTTGGTCGGTGTAGTAACTTCTGCAAAGTGAACAGGATACAATCCTTAGAATGTAGGGAAAAACTTTTATGAAATTACATTTAGGACCAGAACTTAGGATAATTGTGTCTTATGTACAGAAAGTTCCTCTGAAATGTTTTTCTCATGGGATTTTTTTCTGTTGTGTATCCAGATCATCTTTCAGTCTGTCTGTTCTTTAAAGCCACCGTGGATGCTTTGATTTAGCATTGCTGCCGAAGGTTTATGAGTTCCATGTAAACAGCATGTTCTGATCTGACAGGAGGTTCAGATAACGGGGTGTCAGTGGGTGCAGTTTGCTGCTTCATTTTCAGTTATACCAGAAGTACAGAAATCAGTGTGGACTTGCAAGAGATGGGGATCATGAAATGATTGCTTGCTTTTAAGTTTCTCATCAGAAGGAGTTCCTGGGACTTCTATGTGGCATAGAGTAGAAGAAAACTGGCCTGTTCTTTTCCACACACTGCCTCCCCCCTTTTTCTCTGTTTTCTTAAATGCTGTGTTCTTGGAAGACAGTACAGTCCCCTTGGATAAATAAAGCATTCATTAAAAATTATTTTGCAGAGCACAAGATCAAAAATTTAAGCAGGGCTGAAGATATTACAAGTACCCTGGTGCTCTCCTGGCTGCTATTTGTTTTTCCCTTCTGATTTCTGTTATCTCATCAGTAGTAATAGTTGTTACCACCTTGTATATTTTATTAATATTTCCTATTTTAATCCTGTAGAGATTTTTTTTTTTGTCCTAATTAGGTTTTTAGCCTCATAGCAAAATAAAGTTAAAGATGAGGTGAAATGCATCTTCTTCGCTTTACTGAATTTGTAGCAACTTGGGGTAGCATCTATCTTGTTTTTTCAGAGCTGTGATATAAATGACTACAGTTGAGGTGCTGATCCTGAACTCTTGCTATTATCTAATGGGGGAAATCTGGTACTTTAATAGTAATTCAACTGCTCGACTTCAGCTGTTTACTTTAGCATTAGGTGAATTGTGCCTTAGGAGTCCTGTGGCTTCATCTGCATGAACTACGAAGAGAACCTGAAATGAAAGGACTAGCTCAAATAGAGAATATCCACACTGTCAGTATTTAATGAAGTACAGTCTCGTTCCTGGACCTAAACATATGACTAAGTAGCTAATTACTATTTAAATCTGCTGACCTTTAATAAGCCATATTTTAAAATTGAACCACTTTTTCTATTCAGAGCAATCATTTGACATGTAATATAAAATCTCTTAAATCTGTGATTCCAGTTGAGAAGGTAATTTTCCGTACAGCGCATGTTCTTAAATGGTAATTTTTGGTAATATGGTAATATTTTATATGTTGTCCTTCATTGGAGAAGCTATCAGGCATTGTAGTAAGGCCCAGGTGACCCCTTAGATGATCAGTCATTTCACTTCAGGGCCTAAGGTGGATGAAATAAAGATTTTCTGCGTTTTCACTTCCCACCCTCTTGCATTAGTGAATCTAGGACTCATTTTTGCCATTGTGATTTTTAAATATTTTCATCTCTACAACTAGGAAGTTATTTTCCAGATCATGTCAAGGGTTGTTTGCATGTCCGATTTGAGTCAATATGTGTATGGCAGTTTTTACAAAATTTCACAGGAAAAAAAAAACACCAACATTTAATTAAGATGGAATTATGCTCAGAGTATGTTACTCTGGTCATGGTAGAGTTTGTTTTTTAATGAGTATTTGACGTGATCTAGTGCAAATGAAACAGAGAGTTTTCTTTCATGGATAGACCCAAAATATTTATAAATGTGTAGATAACATAGCTAAAGCCAGTTCTAACTATTAGACAATGATTCTAATCTGAGCTGACCATAAACTCCATTATCCAAACTTATTTCATCAGCAACAGCAAAATAAATGAACACTGTACTCACTGCAAGTACAGAGGCTGTATGATGGAAAATTGAGAGTGCTTCTCAGAATGGCAAAAGCACTGAGTTTGGATGTTCAGAATTACTTCTGCAGTAGCATTTTCTATAATTCATAAGGTCTTTATCTGAGGATAATATTAACTAGGACTTTGCTGGTTTTCCAAGTTTTATGTTTTGTAAGATCTCACGTACAATCTACAGAAAGGTGTGTTTGGAGGGGAAGGGATGAACTCCTAAGTCTTTCAACTTTGCTATTGACCAGGTTTGCAGAATTATTTCAGGCTTGCTACTTTTCAGTAATAGAGGTTGTCATGGACATTGCAAGCTGTGCATCAGTCACCGCTACTCCTTACCAAACAGGTTCCTAGATTTCTGTTTGCTGGTGTGGCCTCCTCTCTCTTTTCTCTGCGATATGGATTGTGTGCTCCTTCATCTTCAGTAGCAGACTGATAATGATTTAGTTCTTTCCACCTCGCCCCGTAGTGTGTGTCTAGATACATTTTTGCTAAATGCGCTTGCAATCGTTTTAGTCAAGCCTCTGCTTTTATCGTATGTATTACGTATGAACACCCTGTTATATATATTTCAGCTGTAGAAGTACAGATTTTGTTATTGTGATTAATTGGTTTTATCCTCCCTGCTTTTTTCTTCTTAAGTTTCTGTAGAGAGACTGTTATGATTTGTTCTCTATAAACTTGCAGGTTGTTTCTTTCTTGTATAACTGCAGGTTTTGAAGGGATTTAGAAAACAAAGTAGTTTATATTTATGATAAGGACATCACTTTCCAAAATTGTCTTAGATATCCACATCGTGCAGAAAAATTATGTTCTTGCAGAAGATGAAATTTCCAGTAAAGTTTTGGTGAAGATCTTTATATTACAAAAGGAATATAAAATTAAAAATGTCAGTTCTTTGTTGGGCAGAAAGCCATTTAAATTTCAACTGGGGAAAAGCTGAGAGACCGGTTAGTTGTCGACTGCCAACAGCCTCGCTGACATTTCTCTGCTTGAGAAACTGGCTGTATTTCAATTAGAGGCAGCCTGTTAATACAGCCCAAGAAGTTTGTAATTATGGGGTTTAGGTTCTTTTCATTAGCAGCACATTTATTTCATGAACTTCAGTGGCTAGCACCATGTTCTTTCAAGGAAAGTGTTTTTAGTAAAACTTAAATTAACTGACAGAGAAATAAGCAAGCTCAAAGCGGTTTCAGTAGAACCAAGTTAATGTGTGAGAAAGTTTTGGCAATTTCCATAGAGACAAAAACTAAATCCATTGTGAAAAAGATTTTTCCAATAACTCGGTTGGATACAATAGCTTGCCAGATTTCAGAGTTGTCTCTAACCTTCAAGGGGCAGTCTCTAGACCTCCTGCTTTAAAGCACGCTGAAAGTAAGAGTGACATCTCCTTTATACCAAACAGTGGGTTCCGCAGACACACAGGCAGAGAAATTTTACAGTTGCAAAGAAAAGGGAAATACACACCAATTAAGAAGGATTTTTCTTTAACCTGATGAATTGAGCTCGCTCATCAATATAATTGATTCATGATATTACTACTCAAAAGTATGTGCCAGTTTTTATCCATTCCCTTCAAACTTCTGAATCCCAGTCTTCTGAGACTGACAAGATAGAGTGAACTGTGCTATTATTGTAAGTTAATGTGTTGGAAATCTCTCTGAAAACGTGCTGTTTAAATATTTCAGCTGGAAATTGATACAGCGCTGAGTGATCTGGAAGCAGCTGACTTTGCAGAGCTGGTAAACATTTCATTTTTGCTGTTTGCATTGCACAGTATCTCATTGCCTTGGTGTCCTATTCAGTAGTTTAAAAAAACACTAATTCCAACCTCATCCACTTTTTTTAATCAAGTGGGAGTCAAAGCACAGACATACTGTATTATTCTTGGTTGAAGATAGCTCAGTTTTACCCATTCTGTTTATCCTGACTTCTCCATGGTTAACATTATAACTGTATTATAATCCTACAGGATTAGCTACTGAAAATCCATGATTTTACTATAATTGAAGTCCATGAGATGTCTACAAGGACATTCTTAATTTCAAATTAGATGATTGTTGTTACGTTTCTTTTTTTTCGTATAAGTAACTGTCTCCTTCCCAAGCAATTGTGAATAAATCTGAAAACTTCTATGGAGCACTGAGAACATAATTCTCCAGTTTACAGAGAGTAATTACTAGTTATGCACATTTTTAATACTGCTGTAGGAGAAGATAGACATTTACTTATGTATCACTTTCTGGGCATGCTTTTTACTGAGCTGTATTGGACAGTGAGGTGTAAAAATATGGAAATCTCAGTTTTACTTTCTAATGAAAAAGCTTTCTCAAACTGATGTTCCAGAACAGTTATTTTAAAATTGTATTATTTTAAAATATTATATCATTATAATTGAGCATAAAGATAACTTGTTTGATCACATATTTAGCCTAACAAATTTGGACATACATATTCTTAATGGCAAAAGATACCTAACGATTCCTAAAAACCTAAAATACAAGGTAGGCAGATATATAGTCCATCTTTCAAAAGAATGAAAAAAAAAAAAAAAAAAAATCACTCTACTAAACAACCTAGACAGATTATTTACAGAGAGCAATGCTTCTAGGTTGTAGTTCTGCATATTGTACAGAAATTGATTGCACTCACTTAATTTAAAATAGACTATATCCACCTAAAGATAGTGTCACTAATCTGAGAGCGCTGGGCATCTGGATTAAAAGATCAATAAATGGGTATATTTTGGGTAAAATGTCAAACAATGGAAAAAAAATGCTTTGACTTGGAAGTTTAACTCTAGGAGGGCCTCTGGTGTCGATAGTTATGCTCCAGCCACTTTGCCGGTAAGAACTCCTAGGAGTTAGCATATCTTAACAAAAATAGTTTATGGACAGATACGAACTAAATAGGAAATCTGTTATTTTGAGCTGAAAATTGCTAAAGAAAATCATAGTGGCATGGAAATCAATAGTGGAGATTAAAAGCTTGGTATTTCACTTAACTGTAGAGTATTAACTGTTGTACTGATAATAAGAGGTGGTCAAAAATGAAAGTATTAAATAAAATACTGATTACAATTGATTGGAACTAGTTGACTTACACAAAATAATTCTGAATTAAAAATTCTACCATGCTTTTTTTTCCCCACAGTCGGAAGATTATTATGACATGAGAAGATTATATATGATTATGGGCTCTTGTCTCTTCTACAAGGTAGTATTAGTTATTAAGGCCTAAAGATTAGGAAAATGCATCTGGAAATCTAACCAGGTCATCAAGTGACTCTTTGTGAAGAGTCACCTGATGGCTTTAAATGTGTATTTATAGTAACAAACCTAAAACTCAAACACTATAAGAGAAAAAAAATCATGTCAGGAAGTGATATGTACTATAAGAGCAATAAGAAAAAAATACTTCTCTGAAACTCTTACGGGAATTTTGGGTCATATCCAAGGACTGGAGAGCGACAGGAATAAGAAAGTAGTAAAGAGTCAATGCAATTGAGACCGTGTGATATTCTAATAAACTTTTTTTGTTCACTGCCATTCGTTAATAAAGGTAACACACGATCTAACTTTAATCTGTCTTTAAATCAAAGACTTGAGAAATTGCATTGACATCTTTTTTCACTTTGGCCTCATTTGTAAATGTATTTATTAAATGCAGACAGCCTGTTCAAGAGCATAAAGAGGAAGGTAACAGCCTGTGCTTTGAGGAAACTTGCATTTTAAGGATTTTATCATGAAATTGGTTCTTTATGCTGGTAGTGTTGAGACTAAACTGCCCAAACAGAGTTGTGTGGTATCGATTGTGACAGCACTCTATCTGTAATGCCCTTAGTGCTAGAAACGCTGTTGTACTGTGTATCTTCTTTGGAAGTTTTATCAGTTCCAGTGAAAGCGTATTATTTTTGGAGAAACAATTAAATGAGAATTAAAGCATCTTAACTCTGTAGCTGTTTTTCAAGCTTTTAAAGCCATGCATTTCCCAGCTCACCTTTAATAACTTGCATATATGCTGATGTTTTCTGTTTCAGTATTTTGATTCTTCAGATGTGGTGCAAAAGCTCAGTGTTACCGGCTGTACAACTGTACACCAAAAAGACAGTCTCTGCCCAGCTTACAGTCTCGTGGCTATTTCCACGGGCATGGATATTTCTGCATGAAAAGATCTCTTAAGTGATAAGTGGTGGTGTCGTAACGCTTACTGAATACACTTCCTTTTCTGTGTTTAATTAAGGGTTACTTGATTGGCAATCACTTGCCAAAGGAAGATCTTATTGATATAGGTTTATATTGTCGGCACTATTGTCTGTTACCCTTGGCAGCGGAACAGAGGATTGGCCAGTTAGTGATATGGAGGGAAGTATTTCCCCATCATCATATCCAGCCATGCGAAGTTTCCAGTTTTACAGGATACAGGGAACCTGAAGCAAGATACTTTTTACTGATAGTTGGCTTGGTAAGTTCATATTTGTGGTGTGCCCCTTCTCTGATGCTCTGTTTTGCGGGTGGCTGTTGTCTATTATTCAGTAAGATAACACTTTCCATATGTTTTAGTAATTTTACAAAGTACTTGTATTCTAACTGTTTCACAGGATAGAATTTCTCCAAGAGCAGCATTTTATATAAATTTGTAAAGCTTGCAAGTTTAAGTACAAATTCTCACAATTTTTATGCCTTTTTATTTCAGTTGAATATGTTTTTACTTTCACGATCTTGTCTTTTCAGTCAACTCACTTCAGAAACGTGTTTGTTTTTTATAAAACGTGGACTTTTTTAAAGCAACCAACTAAGGAGTTTGTAAATGGTAGATCTGCTGTTTGCCTTATTAACTTGAAGAACATAACAGCAAGATCTCCTTAGACGTGATTAGGAAAAAAAACCAACTAACTGCTCTGGAGATGGAGTGTTGAATATAGCACTGTATTTTGCCCAAGTATCGGAAGAAAGATACACAAAATACAGCACAGACTGTACATTAAACCAAAGGCTAATGTTACTGTCTCTACGTTTGCAGAGACACTTCATGCTGTGTGTCCTGCTAGAGGCAGGAGGCTGTGCATCCAAAGCTATTGGGAATCCAGGACCAGACTGTATCTATGTGGACCAGGTCAAAGCCACTATACTTCAGCTGGAAGGAATAGATGCCAGCATAGAGGAAAGGCTGGATTCTCCTTCCATTCCACCTTTATCTTGTGCTGACTGGTTCCTTACTGCAACACGTGACAAACTGGAGGGCTTGACCACCTCACCCATCCTAAGCAAGCTACAAAATACTTCCAAATCAGTAACCACTCCAGCAAGCAAAAGGAGCCTCTTTGGTGACTCTTCCTTAGTGACATGTAAGCCGAGCCCTACAAGAAGCAGTGGAGAACCTGACCACAGTAATGAAGGTCCTGTGGAAGATGAAAGCAGTAATCCACAATCTGTAGTGGATCAGGTCTGAGAACAAAGGCAAAGAGAATTGATAAGGTTCTGGTAGGCTTGGGGGAGGTGGCAGTTCTCTTAAAAACTCAGTCAAGTAACTTTTCTTTCTTTTTTTTTTTTAAACCATACTAAAAAAGATTAAATCTAAGAGTATTTTTAGTAGCTGTGTCTTCTCTGTTAGTTCATCTTTCTGTTTTTCAGGCCACTAGAAAAAAGCATACCCTACCAACTCCATTTCACTTAGGAATCCCCAAAAAGAACCTTTCAGAGAAAGATACAGAACTTCCTAATGCTCTCAAGTAAGAAATTATTTTTTTAATAAGTATTTAATTTTTAAATCCACACTTTGAATATGCACAGATTGCAGAAATTCCTGCTTAATTTTATTCTAACCAAAACTTTGCTTTGCAAGGATTGTCAAAAGTGAAGCCTCATTAGAAAAGATGACTGTTTCTCAAGGATGTGTCAGTAGAATGTATGCACGTGTCGCACAGATGTGACCCTGGAAGGTGAAATAAAGGAGTTTTTGTACCACACATACACTTTGTGCCTCCTGGTATCTATCTCTAGGTCAGTGTACTAAGGACAAAGAAGCCGTGATCTTCCCAGTTCCCCCTTGCTGCTTGAGACAGCACAGTCTGCTCTGGTGTTCTGCTGGAGCTCTAAGGAAAGATTTTCTTTTTTTTTTCCTCCAAAGCTTTTATTTCCCCTTTCCTTGTTTTTTTGTGAGAATTTTTGACTGTGCAAGTGCAATACCTAAGTAGCACCATAGGTTTTTTGTTTTAAATTGAGTATTAACAGTACAAGTCAGCAAGATTTCCTTGATGTAGAAACAGGCACCTTTGGAGTGGGTGTATCTGTTTTTTGTACTCTATTGTAGTCACCAGAAAAGCAATGCTGTCTTAAGAAACAGAAGTACGTGTTTTTAAACAGAAATTTCTTTCAAAATTATTTTAACATGAAATGAGTTCTTTCATTTTATTTTTAAGGTTGACATCTGGTCCTGAGAATACTCTCTTCCACTATCTCTCCTTGGAAACGATGCAAGGCATCTTTATTACTCCAACTCACAAAGATGTAGCCCGGCTCGGCGGCTCCATCCACCCTCAGTTAATTGAGAATTTCTATCGTTGCTGCCTTTCAATTCGTTCCATTTTCCAGCAGTCCATGAGGCAGCAAGTATGGAAGCCTTGTTTTCTGTTTTTTCTATTTACATCCTTAACTCAGTATTTCAATATTGTTTTCATTTTGTTATTTAAATAATTCAGTAGCAGGTGTATTTGAATGTGTGTGGTTGTTTTTGAAGCTCCTGATATTTCTACCGTTATGGGCAGGTTCTTTCTCTGACCATCCAACCAATTATGCATGCAATTATGGGTCGCTTTCCCACCAAAAATACCCTCAAAATAAATACTCCGTGTCTCCAGTATGGTATTTTCTTAATTCTGTTCCGTATTAGGACTCTTGTTTGTAACTCGTGCTGGGTTCTAAGTAGCAAGAGAGGAGGCCTTTGGCCATTTTAATGCTAGGAGGGGATTTCAGATTGGCAGCAAAAGCAAATTTAAGCCCTTTTTTTTCACAGAAAGTGTTTCATATGAGCAGTGACGGCGCGGTGTCCCCTCACTGTGCTGTCAGTGTGTCTGTACAATGATATGAAGAGAGCCTCTGACAGTGAGAAGGTTGTTCATTCTTAGTGTCTTTGGGCTCGGTGCCACCCAAGGTCGCTTATACATTTGCCATCCGCTAGTATCTGTGATGGTCTGTTTGCATGGATACCGGTCTAAAAAAAGACTGGCTATAGCGATCGATTCCTTTTAATTATGCAGCCGCATCGCTTGGCTTTTAGATTAGGTGGGATGCCGGAACAGATAAGGCTTGTTTCTCTCTACTAAGATACCAGTTCAAGCCTTGCTCTAGGGTTGGGCTGAAGCCTGTTCCCAGCTGACAGAACTGTAAGGCAGGTACTGGTATTTAGATTAGACTGAAAATGGACAGATCCGATGTCAGCAACTGTGCTGCCTTGTGCTTGATTAAAAACTTCTGTTTACTCCAAATGGTCCGTCTGGAGTAAGATGGCAGTAGTGATGCAGAAATCTAAACAACAGGTATGAGACTCAATTGATGTGATACTCCATTCGGATGAGACATCCCGTGTTCAGTGCACACAGTATTTTGCCACAAGTCTGGTTCGTTAATGGCACAGTTGATTTCTACTGACATGAACCTGCTCGGGATAATGTTTCATCTCTGCTAATTTTGTGACCTGTTTAGTCCTTTTGGAAAAGAGAAATAATTAACTATAAACCTAAGTGCAATACTGTCTGTCAGTTGCATTTTTTTAGTTCCTAAAGTGACAGCCCAAGTGAATTAAATGAGAAACGGGAAGTAATGGTACAAACTGAACAACTGCAGAGAATACACAAATATTTCTTATCGTCAAATTATCTTTGGTTACAACTGTTAAATAGAAAGTGTATAGTTCAAACAAAAAAAAACCTCAATAAAGAAACCATTCAACCATTAAGTGTAGCTGATAAAAAGTGAAAAACTCACATTTGAAAGTCAAAACTTCTGTTTTGGCCACAGCTACCTCAGCAGATGCTTTTCTGGCTTCTTCAGACAACAAGTACAATAGGCAGCAGCTGGGTTCATTCTGCTCTGAAAATCAGAAATAATTGATGAATATCTGCTGCAGAACAAAGTTTCTCTTTTAGAGACATTTGGGATAGTTTTTGCATGTTGGCTCCAAAAATTAGTGCTGAAATAGGCAGGTTGCATTATGGCATGAGGAAAATGTAAAAGACTGAATAGACATTTTCCTTGTTCGTAGTGCACAATAAAAAAGTCAAATAGAGGAATATACTTTTATACTGCCTATCCTGTGACAACAGCTAAATATTGTTACAGTTTAGGATTCAGAGAATTGTGGCACTAACAAAGAATTATTGTAAATTCCTCAAGAATTAATTTTGCCTCACCAAGAACTGAAAATTCACAATTTAATTTCATGTAGAAGTGTACAGAAATTTTGAGTAAATTTTAAATAGTGCAAAAGTAAGCTCTGTCATCTAAAACCCTAAAATATATGTCACTATGTAGTAAGCAGCCCTGGCCTCATTGTCTTCCTTATCATCTTAGTATTTTCTTGCTTTCAAATCAAGTCCAAAGGAAATAAGCTTTAGTGTATATTGAACTACCTACCCTCATAGTTCTATCAAATATCCCCTCTTAATACATATTTTTTCTTGAGTGTTTTCAGTATGAATAGCACAGTGTTAGATTTGCTAAACAAGCAAATGTCAGTTTGGAAATTGCATGAGAACAGCCCCATTTTTTTGGCAGGAAGGATTATTAAACTGAGTACTAACATACTCCTTAAGTCTTTCTCAGTAGCGGTATTAGCAAGAACAGGGTTTGAAACCATTTTACGTACCAAGGAAAGATACAGGAAAGGTTAAGTCATCTATTGGGAAATTTTTCCTGTTCTGTGAACTAGAAGTGTAGGATGTGCTTTGTGAATTTAATCCAAAGCGTGTTTAGGGAAATTTAAAAGACATTTTCTCAGGCTGTTATCCCATTTCATTTGTCAAATTCTAAGGTGCATTGCACTTTTTTTTTCTACCATTTCTGAGAAATTAAGATAGTTGTGATGTCTTGACTGTCTTTTCCCTTCTAGATCTTGAGCTCCCACATCTTCAATATTATAGGTAGACTGAAAGATGCGGTTTTTGCTTCTGCATATGGCTGGTAGAAGTTGCTTGAGACTTGTTTTCAGTAAAACCTTTGAAGCAACTGATTGGAACAGAAGCTTCATTGGCAGATCCAGAGATGCCCTGGCTTAGCAACTCTCTTGACAGATGTGTTTCAAAGAGATTTTCACTCCTGTTTCCATAATCTCACCTCACCTCTCATGCTTAAAAAAAAAAAAAAAAAGTTTTTTTTTAATCGTTACATAGACATTTATGAAAGAGGAATAAAATTCCTCTGACTTTAGTGGGGAGAAGAGTTAAAGTAGTGACAAACCCTTAAAAAATGCCTGCTGAATTTATCTCCATATCCATTCTAGTCTTTCTCCTTGCATTTCTGGTGAGGACACCATGTCTTTATTGGACTCACAGGACTGTTGAGCACCAAGGCAATGCAAAGAGAGGAAAGCAGGTTTTGTGCCTGCAGTTTGATCCTCACCAAACAGGTTCTAGGAGCTGAGGTAGAAACAACTGGAACTTCTGCAAGGTTTGTTCAAAAGCTCTGTACAAAACATAGCCCTAAAAACTCAATGAAACATGAACATGTCTTTCTTTTCTATACATCTTATGCACTTGTACTGAGTAAGAGGGGAAAAAACGCTTTAAGCAAAGTGC
Organism: Coracias cyanogaster; assembly: GCA_033124195.1. NCBI lineage: Eukaryota > Metazoa > Chordata > Aves > Coraciiformes > Coraciidae > Coracias > Coracias cyanogaster. The sequence continues at coordinate 16,924 of JAVSBS010004199.1, read as the reverse complement.
TTCAACTGTTTATTTACAAAAAGAAATTCCTGCCTGGCCAAGTTTATTCAACAGACTTTTACTATCACAGTTCTTAATTAAGGAAGCACACAGAGAAAGAAAGATGAGAGCTTGAGCTGGTGTAACATGCTTTTTTTTAAAGAAGCTGTATTATCTCAGATGTCTTATTAGAGAAATAGTGTTCAGCGAGAAGGCAAAAAGAAAAAAAAAAGGAGCGTATGTCTACCTCCAAGTTGTATAACAATGGAAAACCTGCTGATGCCGAAGTAACAAAACTGGGGAAAAGAATCATGTAACCAAGAAGAAGAAGAAAAAAAAAAAGGAATTGTCTATCTTCAAAGTCTGGCTTTTTGACAGCAATATCATTTATCGGGAGTTCCTGAAGAAATCACATCATTATTTTTGCTAGTGTTTATGTAAAAATATTTAATTCTATACTAACATTTCACCAATTATTTTACAGAAAAAGAAAAAAGCAGGCAGTGGGATTTCAGAATTTAGTAAGGCAGCTGAGGACCAGGATCTGATAAAAGAACATGGAGTTTTGTTTGAGTGCTCTCCTGATAACTGGACTGATCAGAAGAAGCCACCACCAACATTGAGTTACTGGGTTGTGGGGTGAGTTGAAAGATGAATGTGCTTCTGCCAAAGTTTTCCGTTTTGAGTATGCTGCTGTATTTAAGAATCAATTTAACTGCAGCACATCACAGAAACGCTTGAGCTGACTGATGTGGGAGGTTGGATTGGTGTGGTGGTCCACCTGCTGTAAAACATGGATGTGTTGACTTGGGTGAGCACTGTGGCAGCACGTTAACACCCCAGAGCTGGCAGCCTGTGCAGTGCTGCAGTGTGCTGCACAGACCTGCTGAAGGGCTGTAACCATAATATTCATACCCTAACTTTCTCTGTGCTCCTCATGCACCTTCTGACCTCACCATTCCCTGCTTTGCGAGTAAATCCACCTGTCTGGTCTCTGTGCGTAATGTGGATTCAGTGATAGAAAGAAGTGAGGGGAACAATTGTGGTTGGTTTGGGTTTTTTTTATTGGGAAGCTCAAATCAACCTACCAGTCTATTTGGAGTATTTTGGAAAGGGAGTTTCCTTCCCTCAGTTTGCTTTGAAAGTTTTGCCATTATCATTGTAAACGGCTTCTGATTTGTGTTGTTAATTAAACTTTAAGTGATTTTCTGAATGATGCATATAGTTATTGCTGCGTAGCTAAGCCTTATTTGCATGATAGAGAAGCATAATGCCCTAGGTATTAAATACTAAAAATAATACATTTTTTGAAGTAATTAAAATTAGATGTAATGAGAAAGTAGTGTAATTTCTTCACAATTCAGAACGCTACTTCTCATATGCTGTTCTTTATCTACTATTCTTTGTGCTGTCTGTATTTCAGCTGCAATAAGCAGTCGGTCATACTGGGAGTAGTCAGTCAAGGGGATGTTTCCTTCATCTTCTGTATTTGGTATTTGTACCAGATAAACAGAAAGAAAACTGCAAATGCCCAGTGAAAGGGAGGCTATGCTTTCACCATATGAAAGACAAACTCAGCATAGGCAAGGGGTGAAAGTAAATGATTATGTTTGATTAATTCATTCAATTACAATTATTGACTAGTTCAAATAGGAAAGCTCAAAAACAGCAAAATACATTTCTGAATATGGCATAAGAACTTCTGTCAGATATTATGAGAGGAAGTGTCATCCGTGGGTAATTGTATTGGCCAGGAATAACAATGTAGAAATTCTCTAACTGAGCTTTTGTTCAACTCGTTTGCTTTCAAGGCAGTTGTTTAAAGAGAAAAAAAACTAACAACTGTTTCCCACCATGAATGTACACAACTGCAGTCTGTGTGTTGTCTTTGGGGTTGGAAAAAATTAAAATCTTTAATTTAAACATTTTAAAATGTTTACACTGCTGTTCATATCTTAAAAAAGAAAAACAACAAATTTTCAGTCCCTGCATTATCAAACAATGTGTTAAATCAGGGGCAGTGCCTAGTATTTGCAAATATATATGTTATATGCAGTGCTATAATGCTACGCACAGTTCTGTGCAGGTAATAAACAGCTTTTCTGTTTTAGGCTTTTCCCTAAAAGTATTTTTCAGACTGACGTGTGAATGTGCCTACCCAGATGTATTAAGTTTTAAAATTGATAAATATGTGAATTCTGGGCTTGCTCCCAAGTGTCTTGATTGCAGCTTGTAGTCCGGAAACTCGGATTACTGCAAACACACCAGTACTGTACAAATACATCCTGAAAACCTGAAGAATTATTTTCCATATGCTGTCTTGCCAAAACTGAGCACAGAGTAACTAAAAAACTCATGTACTGAAAGAAGTAAGATAACGCAGGAGAGCCACAGAAACTTGCTAACTCTCTTCCACAGCAGTTGTTGGTAACATCATACTGAAACCTCAGAGTACAACCGCAATGCATCAAACAGTTGTGCAGAAAAAATTACCACCTATGATAATTCTCCTCTTTTTTTCTTGTTCCTTTTTTTTTTTTTTTCCAGGAGACTCATTCTGCATCCAAAACCTCAGGAGTGTTATGTCTGTTTTCATGACTCAGTCACAGAAGCTGCTGTTGAACTGGCCTTTAAACTGTCCTTTGGCTTAGCTACGTAGATGAGCTTCCTGGACATCCAGCCAGCCTGGACATCCAGCCAGCCTGCGGGGTGTTGTCAACCCTTTAACGTACTTCAGTACAAAGAGGCCTTAACTCAGTTGTGGTGCTCATCCATGGTCTTCTCTTTGAAATGCTTTTTGAAAAAATAAACCTACCTTGTGGTAATGACACAGGTAAAATGTCAGTGGTGATTCTAATGAATCTCATCGAGTACTTACAAAGATTTCAGACAACCAAAGTTCTTATTTTATGTGCTGTTGAATTATTTATCCTGATCCTGATTTTATTATGCAAGAACATCACATAATCTGTACGTTCACTGTTGTTTAGTATATGATATGCAATGTAAAATGATAAGCTGATACCCTCCAAGTACTCTCTGAATATCTGGCAATTGGTGATGGAGGGAAAAAAGAAGTTTTGCAATTAATTAAAATTTTGCATCTTTAAGGGTATTTCAGTAACACTGTGTTACTCAACCAGAAAGAAATCTTTTAGCCACTTCATGGCACTTAGCCACACAAAACTAATGGCTTATCATTTTTGCCAGTATGCTCTCCTGCACACCGAGAGGTACAGTGTTGTTGATGTTTTACTTGACTTCATGTATTTTAACTATAAATAATAGCTGTATTTGTTAAAACACAGTTTTGAAGGCACAAAAGAAGATGGGGGGGTGTTTTAAGACCTATGCATGGACTCAGCTAATTTTATATTCTATTTGTAATTTCGTAATTAAAAAATGTATATTTGGCAAAGACTAGTAAAGTGTAATTCTATTTTTTTTTTTTACTTAATGTATTTTCTTTTATGTTTATTGAAACAATATTTGTTTAGCTAGGTCTTGTACAATTTACAGCTGGATATTACAAAAAATGTTCTGTTACATCCGTGTAAGGCAAGAGAAGGCAAGATGTTTACAAAATCAGAATTTGTCTACAAAATTCAGCTTTCCTACAAATTGTTAAAATGTTTGTAATCTACAGACCAGCTGCTCCTAATGGTTGGTTTTTTTTTTTTAACTAAAGTTTAGCTTAGAATGTAAGATTTTTGGAGGTCTTTTTACCCAAAGCCAGCATATTTAGATGTGGTCATCTGCACAACATTTCATCATGTTCCACATCAACAGTGCTTTTGTGTTTTTCCCTTTCTGCTGTTTCTACTTTCTTTTCATAAAATGCATGACTAAAGTTGCATTTTAAACAATGAGATCAAAAAGCTTAAGTGATCAGAGAAGTAAATTAAGTTCCATAGGCTCTCATGATTGAATCTTTATATCTTGTTTTCACTAGTAAATTACACTGTTGACAGTAGTTGTAAAATAGTCAATCAAATGCTTATAACTGCCCACCCTCACAGAGTGATTCACAGCTTGTCTTGAATCACTAAAGAGTTGCTTTAATTCCAAGCAGAAGTCTTAGGCCTGGCATTTAAGCTTATGATTCCAGGTTTTGTTAATCAGCTGTCTCTACAATTTATGGTTCCTCTAAGATGAGAGACAGAATCTGTCAGAGACCTACAAAACTGAGTTGTATCAATAGAGCTTTAGGCTGGTTCCCCATCTGTAACTCAAGTGATGTGAGATTTACTCTGAAAAATAAAAATATGTAGTAGTATGGATGACATCTGAACAGCACGCTTTGAAAGTCTAAAATATGTAGGGTCTGAATATTGATTTTGCTATAGATGGAAGAAGGAACATAGAAAAGCAAGCAATATGGTACAAGTACCCTCTTTCATACTCACAGCAGTGTAGTTCAGCAACAAAGTGTTGCAAAATTTGTATTAATTGTGTTGGTACCACACTTCAGGAGATTTTTATTGGTGACTTTGTTAGTCAACTGAAGCAAGACTGTAGTTTGCTGATTTTTAGGAGTATGTTTTTAAAAAGCCCCAGAGGATGGTAGGCTCTCATTTCCTACACAACACAGATTTTTATCAGCTATATTTGATACAAATCCTGTAGCTTTTAAATTTTTAGGAAGATGGTAGCTGTGAATCAGTGTATAGAGATATGGAGAAGCTACTAAAGGAGCTTTATGGAGTATCTTTTTGGAGTTAAAGGAGCTAAAATGATAGTATTAAGGCTCAAAAGAAATTAATTTCTTTTGCCTTTAAATTATTGCCTACAAAACCTTATTAGCAAAGCAATGCAGTCAGTGTACAACAAATCAATGGGGTACCAGGGTTAGAATCACTAATGTCAAGGGAATGCAAGAAACAGAAGTTAGCATTGAAAAACATCAATTAAAACATTTTGGCTGAACAAACACAGTGTTTCATGCCTTCATTAGTCATAAAGTCAGGAGATGTAGGGGAGGTAAAGCAATTTAAAAAAAAATAAATGCTATCAGCAACCTAGAAGGAATTGGTACTTCTGACCTGCAATGGAATAGGTATAAATAACATGACTAAAATTCATTTACTTGTCACATAATTTTATTAACTCGCAATTCAATGTGATCAACAACTACCCTTTGTTACCTTGTTCTCTATTCTCTAGTTCCTGCTTGGGGGAAAGGGGCCAGTTCCCACAGCTGACAGAAGCTTCTGGAAAGTTCCTGAGGTCTCTGGAAAGCTTGCTGCCTGCAGCTTAGGGAAGGTGGTGCTCCCTGGAAGGGATCCTTACAGCAGAAGCAAATGGCGGGGTTTCTGGGCCCACCCACCCCTTGCAGCCGGTACCCGTGGGGGACAGAGGTGGCTCAGTTCCTAGGTACCCCAAGACCATCAACTTTTAACTTCTGTGAAAAAAAGAAGCCAGTTCGGTGCCCACTGGCCATGTGCTTTTCAGGAATAAGAGAAAACAACAGGGAGGTAACCGGGGCAGAGCCATGTGTTGTGGTGGCCCTGCACAGCAAGGACCTCTACGACCGGATCTGCTGGTGGCCAGCAGTGTGGCGACCAACCCCTCCAAGGCGGTGCTGGTGCCCATCGAGTGGGTGAAGCTGTTGGTGCTGGCGCACGCCTCGTCCAAGTGGATCCATGTGGACCAGCAGCACAAGGGCACGGTGGATTGTTTTGTGGGCATTCCCAGGGAGCAAGGTAGGGACCTCTGGTCACTCCCTGTCCCCCCATCCTGCACTCTCCCAAACCTTGTAAAAACAAAAGCTTTTAGAAACGCTGTTGGAGTAAGGGCAAGGGAGCATCCATCATGGGCTGCAGGTGAAGGAGGTGGTGAGGAGAGGGTTGCTGCTGGGTACATCCCTGCAGGATTTATTTGCTAGTAGCAAAATCATGCTCGGTATTCATGGACCTTATTTACCCTTAATATTTTCCTTTTGTTAATTTTACAAAAGCAGCGTTTATTTGGCATCCTCCTGTCAATGTATAGGAAAGCATGATCAAAATAGGAAATGAAAACACAGGTTTGAGTTTCCTTTGTATTTAACAAGTCTTTGTCTTCATCCACAGTAGAATAAGAAAATTAAGATGCCTGAAGGAATGGTTACACGTTACAGCGACCACTTAGTTGTCACTGCTTAGCAAATTCTAATATAGCCAAGTCTAAGGTAGCCAGTCCAATGGCTGTGAACATGCACACATACTTCTTTTTCTCTCATGGTTTATGTAAGATTTGCACCTGTGCTACCTCCTCAATTCCATTTAGGTTCTGCACTTATTTTAGTGTCTAAATTGATGTGGTTGTTTTTTTATTTGGAACAAGAATATAATTAGAAAAGCCCTATCAAGCTTCGGATACCTGTAGAAGCCCTTCCTTACTGCTTTAATGTGGACTCTGAGCACCCCCTATGGAAGCAAAAATGCACCGGCAGGCTACTTTAGGAAAAGAATTTCTACACGGTTCTGTGAAACACTCTGTTCTGCAGTTTCCAGACTGCAGTTTACATAGCAGTCCTCAGTCTTAGAAATGTATGAAATAAGGAAGTTGAAAATCTGACCTGTTTCTCAGCATTATTGATGTTTTGCTTGCGGTTTTAGATTTTCTGGTGCTCACACCAAATGCACACGTCTCAGTAAAAGTGTCAGAACAAATTCAGATTTCCAGTGCCAAACGTCTGAAAAATAAAGGACCTGAAAAAGAATGGTTTTGGTCTTTGTTACAGCTTGTACCAAAGGAGAGACAATAAAAGGAATACTGTATAATATACTTTGTATGGTCTAAACTTTGGAAATGTTATTTTAAAGGTAAGTTTATTTTTCTGTGGGATTTTTCAGCTTTTGGCATGGCAGTTTGGCAAATGTTATACAGTATTTCCCGACTCAGGCTCTAAACTTGGCTTTTAAGGACAAATACAGATATTCATGTCCCAGGTGCATAAAGAAAAACAGGTAAATCATCTCTTGCACATTAGTTCTGTTTCATAAACCAAATCAGCTCAAGAGCTCTGAAATTCTCCGTCTCAGAATGGTTGGTAATTAGTAGTGGTATATTGATAAGATTTTGTAAGATGCATATTTTATACCAAGGAACAGCGAGCATGGTTTATTGTGTAGCTTATTGTTGATGGTAATGAAATCTGGGGTTTGATCCAGAAGGATTAGTAACTTTGTGAGGTGCATGTAACTAACTGCTTATAACTGAACACAGAATTTTTGAAGGTTTTTTTTAAGCGTGTGATTGTTTTGGAGTTAACTGATGCAAGGATTAAGATTAATATTAAACATCTTGGACTAAGACACTCATCTTTCTGGGCTTTGTCAAAAACCCCAATTAAGTTAATACAGTTAAGATTGCCTTAACCTGTGCTCTAGTCTCAAAAACCTTTATGTTTGTAATTTCAGTCACGTGAAATTACAGCTGCTTTTATTCTAATGTGTGAGGTTCTTGGACTGTGTCCCTCAGGCAGGAGCCTCTCATTTTTATTTTTTCACATTTTTTTCTTGATAATCATTAGTATTTAAGTGTCAGAAAAAAAACTTGCAGATAATAAAATGCGTATTACTGCTGTAATTACTGATAAGTAATTTTACAGTGAGAACTGATTTCTTGCTACATGTAAAGCTAGAAACATACTTATGAATAGTTAAAGCATTTTAAGAACTTTGTTTTGTACAATGCACTAGAAAAGGAGCAGTTTCGGGTTCTAGCTCAAAAAGGCAATTAAAACTTCTGGGCTATGCTGCCTCACCTTGCAACTCTGTTTACTTGGGAAAAGCCCCTTAACTTGGATGGATGCTTGAAAGACACAGAGGTCTATGCACCCATGGAACTAGTGACAAGAAATCTTGGTCTTGGAATGGGAAATGTTGATAGTGGCATTTAACAAATTACATAAAATTCATTCATATCAGCAGAACGGAAAATAAATTCTTCATATCTAATTTGTTTCATGTGAAAATAGCTGGAAAATCTCCTTTATTTGTGCCTGTCTTAGGGTTATCTGTTCTAGCATTTCTTTGGTTGGATTTTGATAATTTAAACAAAAAAACAGTGTTCTGTGCTTTCTCTTGTTGACAGTTTTTTACTGCAATGCCAGAAATTTTTCTTGCCACAGGCTTTTCTGGTGGTACTGAGCAGAAGGAATGCTGTCACTCATTAAAGTTTGATTAATTTCCTTGTATTGCATGCAAGTTCTTAAGCAGTCCTTTGCCAATTACAGCTGTTTTGTTTGTAAAAAGTTTAAGGTTGCTGTTTCCTTTCTTACAGTGGAAAAAGTAAAGCATGCGCGATGTAAATAACACAGTGTTTATAGTTCTTCAAATCTCTTTTCCGTCTCCTGGAAGTGTTTCCAGATGGCTTACATGTGTATGAGCTTGTGACTCAAATTTTAGAAACATTCCATGAATAGCACTCGGGATTAATTTCTTTAGAAGTACAGTATTTAGCAAAGTGGCACATCTATCGCTGAAGCACAGGGTCTCTGGATGCTTTCTTACATGTTTTGTGCAGGACAGGAGATGGAGAAGACAATATGGTTATGTGTACTAGTTTCTGTTTAGCTCAAGCTTCTTAAAAAAAAAAATACTAAAACCTTTAGATAGTGAAGTGCAAAAGAACTATTAAAGAAGAGAGGACTTATCTACGTGCCAGACACTTGGTATTGCCACCCCTCCTGCTTGCTACTACAACAGCCAACAGTTCCTCCAGCAACAAGAGCTCGGGGAGGTTGCAAAGCCTTCTGCACAACTCATAACATAGTAGGGCAGTTAAACCTTGCTGCACTCTGTACTGCTACAGCTACAGCGATGCTCTTACTGAACCAGCCAAGAAAGAGTAATTTTGGGTACACCTATGTGGTCTGCATTCACTGCATAAAATGCACCTGCAACGCTGACAGAGCTTTGTCAGATGTCACCACCTAAAAATGTCACACAAAATGTTTCGTCGACTGGAAAGTAGTCAAAGTAAGTACGTTGATTTTTCTGTTTCCTTGTTCCCCCACCATGGAGAGTTGATGCACAGTTCTTGTCTCAGGGAGATCCACAGGACGATTGTTAGGAGGACTGGATGATTCTGGATGAGAAAGTTGTTATCTGCTCCCTGGGTCACAAGAGCACCATGTAATTCAGAAGATGAAAAGAAAAATAGCTTATAAATACTTTTAAATAAATCTAAGCATAGCCAGGGAATCTTCATAAGTGGAAATTTTGAAATACCTTGGTATAGGTCTTACCTTGAGACTGCCATGTTTCTTTATTATTTTGTCAATCATACCGTGTTTTAGATAGATCTTACTCTTCATGCCTTAAAGTTTCATTTAGTATCGACAACAAAGGTCAGTATTGTAGTGGAATGTGGAAACAGATGAAGAATCTACAGATCTTAAAAGTGGATTTTTTAACTTGGTCACAGCTTGTGGCTTGAGTTCCACCATGGGGAGAAGCTGTAACAAGTAACACTTCAAATAAATTTGCATATTGATGTGTGGGGAGGAAGCAAAAGCATGGTATTATGTAGAAAAACTTCTATACAAAGAGAATTCACACATAAGTGTTCTGCTGGAGGAGGACAAAATTGGAATGGTACTTATTTGACCAGAAATTGTTGTTTCAGCAGCTGGATACCACTGTCTGAATAAACCGTCTTCATCCGTATGTCTCAATTTCTTCTTTATGCTTCACTCGTAAGTGGAAGAAACAATGATTTACTATGTTTTTCGTAGCATTTTGATAACGTTAAATGTTTCAGTCATGCAGAGTAGTTTGTATGAAAGAGAAAGGCTTCCGCAAATCATAACAATGTGCATAAACTTCTTTTATATGAGGCGCTGCTGAGCGACAGCTCCAGGGACTCGGTCTGTTATTAACTGCAAAGACGGATGGGCTTCCAGGCCTGTGCCAGGGCAATGGTGTTTCAGTACACGGAATCGTCCTACACTGAGCCTCCTGCTTTGGACGTCATGACACCATTAAGGTAGTTTTTACAAACAAAAATCCATGTTTTAAATCTTTATCATGGTATTTTTAATATTTTTAAATGAACTAATGAGGGTGTTAGAGCTTTTGTCTTTACAGTTATTTGTGCTTAACAGAGTGTGCTACTGAAGAGCTGAGTCATTTTACAAGTAGGATTAACAACAGCAGTTATCAAAGTAATACTTGATATCTGATGGATTTCACGCATATTTGACAAAATTTTGTACAGGGTTCCATTTTTGTTTTATTTTGCAGGAGTTATTGCCAAATTCAAGACAAACTCCATTCATTCTTTCCTTTTTCAATTTTCAAGTCATCCCTGCTTGCTCCTGAAACTGTCAGGAGATGCACGGGGATACAGGTATGGTCTAGCTTTCAATCCTTTTCTGAAAATTACTAGATTTATGAAGTTTGATGTGCTAATGCAAGCACTGTATAGGCTTACAGCAGGCGAGACTATTAAAAAAAAAAGTGGAAACATCTCCAGAAAGACAAGAAGAAAAATTACATAATAGTATTGCGGGAGTCTGGAAAAAGTCTGTTCAGTTCATGGCTTGGTGAGAGCTTTTAGTAGAAAGACAGGATCTGTTTTGTTTTTCCTACTCAGAAGCCAGACAGTTGGAGTAAGACAGGTTTGTGGGTAATGTTCTTTATTAGCCCAGCTAATGCAGTTAGAAGAATCATCTTTGTGGCACACAGCTGTTCTTCAGGTGTGAGGGAGAATCAGTCATTTCCAGAGCTCCCTGCAAGCTGAGAATTATTTCTCTGCATGTGGTGGGTATGCTAGTGGATTATTAACAATTAATGTTGGATCTTGTAGCTATTAGGTAATTTTCCTAGGTAGCTCAGCAGCATTTGAAGTATATTTAATAATATAAATTCTTGCTATGAATCTAATCCTCAAACACTAAATTAAAAAACTACAATGCTCTCGAAACATGAGGACCTTCTTCCCTGCATCCCTGAGGAAGTTTTAATAATAAAAAGGAGTTGTTAGTTTCCAAGAAGTGCCTCTACCTTTTGTTTCAGGAGTAGCTTCTTTTCTCTCGGTATTCCAGAAAGTCAGAATCAGAATGAATGTTGGCATAGAACTTGCTTAAGTGCTTTCAAACAATCCCAGGGGATACTGAGATTCTTGCATAATGCCTGCATACCTCTGGTAATCTGTCCTAAATAACAGAAATCCTTGACGCTTACAGTGGGCAAGCACCATTAGCACTACAGACTTCTTCCTTACAGACTAAATATGATTTCACTGTCTTCAGATTCTGCTTTACCTGCTTAGTCAGCAGTAGGCCTACAGTTAACGCTGTCTTTATTCCTAAGTACTGGGCTTCTTGAGGCTTTTCCAGAAATACAGGCTATTTCTTGGTCATTAACTTACCACTAAGAGAACAGTATGAAGATTATTAAAAACATAAATGATCATCATATGAAATAAGGTAATGGGTTTACTAGCACACAAGAGGATGAGAAGGAGAGGACGTATACATGTTGTGGATGTATAAATGTATTTCATGTGGTGTCCCTGTTTCATCCCTGTAGTTCTGAAGCTTCAGGAACAAAGAAAGCTGTAATATGATTTTTAAAATCTGTTTCTTAGCATGATGCTTATTCTGATTCAAGAGGAAGCCCTGAATTATGTATAGGACCTTTTATTTCTTCAGTTAAAAGTATATTTTCCAGGGGGGATAACTTTGTGAAATAATGAGCACACACTGCTTTCAGCAAAGTTGATGTGTCAGCAAAACAGGAATAACCGTTACCCAGTATCCTTTCATTTGCATATATTCATGCTTGTTGATTCAACCCAGAATATCTGAAATGCTTTTGAGCTAGGTTACTGTGATTATTTATGTAAATATTTATCATAGGTGCATTTCCTGCATTTATCACATTGAGGAAATGTATAGAGATGTCATACCGTATTCCCAACAGAAGATGTAAACAAATGGAATGCCATCTTCATCAGAAAACCCAAACATCACTTCATTAGCTGCAGGGTGTATCACAAAGGCCCACAGTAGGCAAGGGTATCTTTCTGTCTTTATAAGAGTCTAGAACCTTAACCTGATATTACACGTGGATTTGACTTACGATGTAGCTAATTTAAGTCAAATCATCAACATTAACCCAAAAACTTAGTGTCTTCTTCCCAGTAGAATTTCACATAGAGAGGGGGATTTGGATTAATCTCTCCAAAAACAGTGTACTTGATTTTTCACTAGAGAGGACAAAAAACCCGTGTCAGTTCCTAACACATTCCTCAAATCCTGAAGAGCCTGCAGTTCCAAAACAGGAATTGTTTGACAAGTCATCAAGTACACCTACAAAAAACCCCACTTTGTCAGAGGTGTGGTGTAACTCTGAGAGATCTCTGTCGTCATCATGCTGAGTTCTGCAGCGGGCAAGAGTCTTTCCCAAGTGCTCTGCAGAGAATGGCTACACGATGTTCCTCTGGGCTGTCTCTACTCCGCTGTTGAAATTTTCAAAACTTAACGAAGTTGGTATGATTTTCAGTCATACTGCAAGTGGAAAAACTGAAGGGAGAGGGGAGAGTTGAGTACTTCAGCTCTGTCTTCTAGAGAAACCGTAATGTGCATGCACGTGAACATTCACTGCTTGTCGTCCTTTGTTTCCTTCACCTGTAGGCACTTCAAGCAAGTTTTAGTGAACACGGTGCTGAGGCCTCTAACAAATCCTCCTTTTTGCTTTGTTTTCGTTTGTCAAGCAAATTAATGCTCAGAAACAAGGTGAGCTAGATGAAAACTGCACTGTGCTGCTTCTTAGTCTTCCTATGGTTTTACATTATCATGCTAGTTAAGACCTTAACATATTTTAGAGGACACTACTGATTATTAATGTAATGAAATCTACTTGGTATGAAAGTATTTCAGTGGTACTAAAGAAGGGAAAAACGGAACTGTGGAAGTTTTAATAGCATTGAAACAATTCAGAGCACCCTTAGGACTGGAGTGACCTCATTTAATTCCTAAGCCACCTACTTGCCCAGTAAAGCTTAAAAGAAGCATCAGAAGAAGGATCACAGCCTTTCTAAGTTTAGCTATTGGAACCAGCTAACAGAGCATTACATCAGATAAATATTTATTACTTAAAAGATCACTCCTTTGCTGCAGTAAGTGAAACATTAGGGAAAGTTCCTTAGCGTTCTTCACTGAAGAAAGACAAATTTTGCTGGGCACCGAAATTTTCTTTCTCAGTGCAGTGCAGTCGTGATTTGTCCTTATTATTTGTGTGCAGAGGGAGGGAGGCTGAACATCAATATAAAGGAACTGTTGGTTGCTTTATGAGAATATACGATGCCAGAGGGGCTTAATGCTTTCTTCCAAGGAGCATTCTCCAACATCCTTCGTGGAGCAGGAAAAGCCTTAGTGCTCGTTGTTTATGACACAATTAAGGACATTTCTTATCTCAGTGTTTCAGAGAGCTCAGGATCTGATTAAAATGAGTGCATATCTGTTTTGTTCATAGAGCGTTCATGGTAGAATTCTCATTGTTCACATAGCGTATTTATAATTTAAATGCTATACAAGCAATATTTTCAAGAAATTACTTGGATGTTTTTGTGACTATGCATGTACTGAAGTAAAGAATTTCTTTTCAGGGAACTGAAGAGCACTGTCTTCACCTCATTCAAGAAATAAATCCAAGACAATACTTGCCACTTGTTAAAAATTCTCAGTGTTTCTATTTTATTCATTCAAAATGTTACAAATCTTGCATTTTAGATTATGGTATGTACCTGAATATATCTTCGTAACAGCCCCTCAGCTGAGCCCGTTATGAGTACATGTATGTATTCATGAGTATGAGCCTGCTACAGCTTCAACATGAACCACAGTAAAAAGAAAAATCTGTTCATAGCCTGTTGATGTGTTTCTGTTGTATTTTAAAGCACAAGTCAAGACCGTAAAGAAGTTTATGGCTTTGGTTTGGTTTTTTTTTTTACAAAATTGGCATTAAGAAATATAGCAACTCACTTTTCTCTCTGTCCCATCCCGCAAACAACACTAAGAAGATTGTAGTCTGGCTGACAGCATTTTAAGCCAAAACATAGCCCCAAAAATGTGGAGACCCAAGCACTTAGAGATTTAGTACACTTAATAAATTATTTATTGAGGAAATTTCAAATGGGTGAGGATTCTTCTCAGTGTTGAGGATAAATCTTACAGTGTAGATAAATGAGGAGACACCTATTTTTATTTCTGAGGTAATAATTTTCAATAAGGAAAGGAAAAAGAAAACAAACCTTGTGGAATGTTGATAATTTAGGGACCAAAGAAAGCATTTAGGAAGCCTTTGTTAAATGTTTGGTTTCAAAGAAATTAAGCCTAGCAGTGTCTCTAACATTTCACACAAAACCCTTAGCTCCTTGAGTTAGTACAAATATTTTTTTAGCTGCTAAAACGCCAAATGTGATCCACAGGCCAAGAACTGGAAAGACTCGGACAACGTAAATTCCAAGGTTGCTACAGTGACAGCCGATAATCCGGGGGGATATGCTCTGGCAAGTTTGTGGCTAATCTGGCTTGACTGAATTTTGTTTGTACTCGCAGAGTGGGCAATCAGTATGACACCGAAGCACGCAAACAAGGCTTTTATGAAATACTTTTAAGAGTTTGGCTTATCCTGCTTATCATCTCATCTCCAACTCATAACAGTCTTACTCTTGACAAAGCAAATAAAAAGTCTACTGGCACTTTCTTGTTGCTGTCATCAATGTCTACACACATCTGCGTTCCTGACTGCAGCTTGAAACCAGCTGGTTTGGTTGCCAGAAACAACACTGCAGTGGCAGCATGAAGCTGCGTACAGACTGATTTATCCTGCTGAGATGCAAGACATGCCAGCGCTTTTGCAGCGACAGTTTGTCCCCCTGCTGCAAGGTTGCGCAATTTCTTCTGGGCTTGGCTTAGTAACGTTGCATAGCTACACAAAAGTATTTGCATATAATCTCTTGGCCGAGGTTTCTTTTCAGTCAGGAGTTAGCCTCAGGTGGTGCTGCAGAAACAAGATGCTGCAATACCTTGAATCACAGAGAACTGGTTTTGTAACAGGGACTAAAACAGCAAAGCAGAAACCTGAGTTGGGATTTGTCTCCCTGGCTACTCCAGAGGGGACCAGACCTGGCTTGCCTTTCTGATCCTAGTACTAGCAAGGAAAATGAGGTGGTTGATTGCTTGTCATAATAAATAGTAGTTGTTTTACAAATAGGGGCTGGAACACCTCTCCTATGAAAAAAGGCTGAGCAAGTTGGGGTTGTTCAGCCTGAAGAAGAGAAGGGTCCGGGGAGACCTTATTGCAGCCTTTCAGTACTTAAAGGGGGCCTGTAAGAAAGATGGGGACGAGCTTTTTAGCACAGCCTGTTGCAACAGGACAAGGGGTGATGTTTTTAAACAAAAAGCAGGGAGATCTGGACTACATATAAGGAAGAAATCTTTACAATGGAGGTGGTGAGGCACTAGCACAGGTTGCCCTGGGAGGTGGTAGGAGCCTCATCCTGGCAACATTCAAGGTCAGGTTGGATGGGGCTCTGAACAAGCTGATCGAGTTGCAGATGTCCCTGCACATTGCAGGGGAAGGTTGGATTGGATAACCTTTAACTGTCCCTTCCAACCCAAACCATTTTATGATTCTGTCTTTTTAACAGCGGCTTCTCTTGCTTCCAGAGGTTTTACAGGGAAAGGGAACCTGTTGTGTTCACTAGGAAAATTCCAGTGGTGAAGCACACCATTGAAAGAGTAACAAATGGGGGGATAATAAAAACTCTTGTCAGGGATGTGACTCTAGTGGTTTAGCACATATTTTTAGACTCTCCAGTGGAACAAAATTGTGCAGCACAGAGTCATGTGCTGTGTCAGAAAGATGTCATCTTGCTGTATGAAACTGAAATGTCAATTTTAGAAGCAAATGCATACTTACAGAGATTCCCAGTCTGTAGGCATGTTTGGTAGAGCTGCAGCCCTCCATGCTTTAAAGGACACCCATAAAAAGTGGGGTAAGTGCAGTGGAGATACTCAGGTTTCAAGACATTTGTTTTCTAGGAAAGACAAATGACAAAGATGAGGCACTTCTGCGATACCTAGGCACAAATTCAGCACAACTCTTCCGTAGGTGTGGGCAGTGGGAGGGAGAAAGATGGGCCTTGAAGGTCCAAAGTCTCTGCCTGCCCCTAGCAGCAGGAGCAATCCCCGCCTGTTTTCAACACCAGCACCGGGGGTTACTTTCCACGCTCAGCGTGGCTTCCAGACACAGAGTTAACCTCGCACCTCGGGACTCCGGGGCTTTGCAGGCTGCCCTGGCCCAGGTCTCCCCAGGGCCTGGGACTCTGTAGTCTCCTCACCTCAGTGAGGGCCCGGGCTCCCGGCCGGCCCTACAGCCCGCTCCTGACTCACACCTGCCGCAGATGATGACATTAATGGGCCGAACCACCGCCCGGCGGTAACTGCACTGGGCTGTTATAATCGCATTGAACTATACTGCGTTGCAACCAACTTTTCTAGGGCGATGGCGAGCGGGAGGCACCGCCGCCGGCTCCTTTAAGAGGGGCAGGGGCGTGGCCCGCCGCAGCGCTGACGTCACGGCGCGGGGTGTCGCTCTGGAGAGCGCCTTCTCCCGCCCTTTCCAGATCTTTCTCGAACGCGCGCCGCCCGCCGCCGGCGCCGCCCGAGCCCTTCCGGAAAGTGCCGAAGCCGCGGCCGGCGCCCAGCATGAAGCGGGTCAACTGGTCCTTCGGGTCTTTGGCGGCGTTGTCGATCTTCCACTGCTCTTTCTGCTGCCAATCCGCGAACTCCTGCGCCCGCTTCAACTGCGCGCCCTGCACGGCATCGAACCGCGCGCGATGATCCGCTTCACGCCCAAGGATGCGCTGCGTGTTCATGTCGGTGTTTCGGAACGCATCGGCGAGCAGCGCCAGATTGTCCGACAGGTTTCGCTTGGGCGTCTGG
>JAVSBS010004196.1:0-12996 GCA_033124195.1 Coracias cyanogaster | reverse complement strand
ACTGAGGTCAGGCTGACAGGCCTGTAGTTCCCTGGATCATCCTTCCTGCCCTTCTTATAGATGGGTGTCACATTGGCAAGTCTCCAGTCATCCAGGACCTCCCCGGTTGACCAGGATTGCTGATAAATGATGGAGAGAGGCTTGGCAAGTTCTTCTGCCAGCTCCCTCAGCACTCTCCAGTGGATACCATCTGGCCCCATAGACTTGTGGGTTTCCAGTTGGCTCAGAAGGTCATTAATTACCAAAGTTGATAACGTAGTTGATAAGGGAAGTTGAGTAAGACCATGCACAAGATTCTGGTCCTTTCAGCTTCTTACAGCACCAAGTGGGCAGGATCTCTTTAGCAAACCCTGCGTTTCTTCACCATCATTTCCCACATTTGGCTTAAGTCCAGGGCCATTTAAAGCTTAGAAAAGTCCCAAACTCCAACAGCACAGTTGCAAATCATCTTGCAGTGACTCTTGCTACCTGCAAGTTAAGCTAAATATGGGAAGAAAGCAATACCTTCACATGGATGACTTCAGGACTGAGTGCAGTTGTTGGCCCTTCCTAGCCCTTGGGAACTCATGTTTCTAGGCAACGACTTCTCTGGGGACCAAAACACCTTGCCTCTGAGTCACAGTGCAGGTCCAGAGATCCTCTTCTCCAGCTCTGAGTAGCCCTGCCATGCTCAGGTCAATACATACACCAGCTTTGTGACTCTTTCTTTTGCAGATGGGTATGAGCTGATTTTAGGCTACAGGCAGATTCCCCTCATGAAGGGTAGCAGAGGATGCTAACATCTTCGGAGAAATAAAAGGGAAAGAAAAAAAACCCTGTCTCACAAAAAGGTTAGAGTCAGGGCTGAGCCTAGACAAGCTGAGAGAGCTCTGGGGAACTGCACAAAATGCCTTCTATATTTAACAACCGTATAGAATCCTAGAAATATTTAGGTTGGAAAAGATCTTTAAGATTATTGAGTCTAATTGTTAACTTAATTCTGCCAGGTACACCACCGTCCTTTAGTGCCACATCTACACAGCTTTAAAACATCTCCAGGGATGGTGACTCAACTACCTCCCTGTGCACCTTGTTCCAGGGCTTGACAACCCTTTCAGGGAAAACATTTTTCCTAGTATCTAATCTAAACTTGCCCTGGCCCAACTTGAGGCCATTTCCTCTTGCTCCATCACTTGTTACTTGGGAGAAAATACCAGCTCCCACCTTGCTACAACCTCAAGTAGGGGCAGAAAGTGATAAGGCCTCCCCTGAGCTTCCTTTTCTTTAGGCTAAGCAACGCTAGTTCCCACAGCTGATCCTCATAAGCTCTAGACCCTTCACCAGCTTCATTCTTCTTCTTTGGACACATTCCAGCACCTCAGTGTCCTTCTTGTAGTGAGGGGCCCAGAACTAAACCTAGTTTGTGAGGTGTGGCCTCACTGGATCTGAGTCCAGGGGGATGGCCACTGCCCTAGTCCAGCTGCTCATACTACTGCTGATACAAGCCAGGATGCTGTTGACCTTCTTGGCCACCTGGGCACACTGCCGGCTCACATTCAGCCAGCATATTCTGACTGGTCATCCCATGACCTGGTGCCTGGAGAAATGCAGCTATCAAAGCTAAACAGGTGGATTTGCCTCTGTGAACCGTTACAATTCCAGAGCTGTTATTGCTCATAGCACCTCAGTACATTCATTGCACCTGGTAGGGTGGCCCCCAACCACTGCCCTTGCACATCCACACCCCCGCAGGTAACACCCATAGGAGTCAGGCTCCTGCCCAATGTGTGCAGCCCATAGAGAGGCCCATTTGGGCTCTATCTGACTGAGGACCGGTACAGCTCTTTCTGGTATTACCACTCAGTGGAGAAATGTCCAGGGATGTGGAAGGAGCATCTGCTCAATTAAGAATATCTGGTCAAAGGAGCCACAAACAAGAACATTCAGAGATAAATAAACCTAACACATGAGAAGGGAAGCTGTGATGAGAACAAGCCTGATCAGTCACACCAATCGGAAGGATGAAGGGAACAAGTCAGAACATTTATTTTTACAGTAGGGAAGTGGAGGAAAGGGAGGGAGACAAACACAGAGCCATAAAAACAGCAATTAACATTAACAAAGACAACAAGCAGAAACAAAGGTCACCAGTCACACAAACTGACCTGATCTCAAGAAGTTATAGGCAACCAGGACTTTGCAACTCGTAAGGATGCAAACCTGAGTGGCGAGGGTGTTGGATGGAGTTGGTGAGACCGCATCAGCTCTTGACTGAATGTGCAGAGGAGGGGTGCAGGAGGCTGGTTGAGTGTCAACCTGGGCCAGTCAGTGCTGGCCTGGCTGAGCTCTACACTTCAACACCACAGCCTGCCCTGTCTTCTTATTAAATCTTTTCATAACTCTCTCTGTGTAATCTCACCCCATCCTGTGCACATGCGCTGCAAGGACTCAGTACCAGCTACTGGGTGATCAGCGTGACTGGATCTGGTGCCAGTTACTGAAGTCAGACTAGTCAGAAGGCACCCCTGACTGCGGTTGTGAGCTACTGGAGCCAGTGGGACCTTACCCTACCGCCATTGCAGTGGTGACTCTGCATGCCCACAAAACCAGTTACTGGGGGGACCAGCACCAGTGAGGGGAGTGAGGGGGTCTGCGCCAGCAGCTGGAGTGGGACAGAAGCTCACAGCTTGTGTGCTGGTGCTGGATGCTGGGAGGTTGAGTGTCTGTCTCCCACAATCCAGGTGTGCACGTGTATCCACCAGAAAACTTAAATCTGGATGAGCTGGCAAGTAGGAGGCCTTGGGTCCAGGCGGGGGTATCAGATGGGCAAGAGGTCCATCCTGGTACCTGGGGGTACCTGCAAATATGGGGTGCCTTTGGGACAAGTGAGTGCTGCACGTTTGGTGTACCAAGCTGGGTCTGCCGGATACCCATGGGATGGGTCAGAGGGCTGGGGTTCAGGTAGCAGTGCTGGGCAGAGAGGACAGGCTGGTGCTGAGGGACTCTTGAGTGTGCACTAGTGAACTCTAAGGGTGCTGTGTGAGCCTGTCAGCCCCAGAATGGGAAGGGACGTGGCTGGCTGTGATTGTGGAACACGGGTCCCATGTGTGGGTGCTGCTGACAGCAGCATCTTGCCTGGGGCAGTGTGTGTGACCAGCCACGAGCGTCATCTGGGTGTGTGTGCACACGTCTCTGATGGACAGCCAGCTTCAGGGCTGATCAAACCTGCAAACAGGACAGCAGCAGCTGCATCTCTCAGCTTGAGCAAAGACCCTGGGCACCAGGCTGGGAGGCCAGTGAACAGGTAGGAGGGTCCTGGGCCAGGGCTGCTGAATGCAGCAGCTACTTTTGACATGTCTTAACAATCACACTCATTCACCTCTAAAAGAACAGAGAGATTTGTCCCAAATCACAGTAAAGCTTCAGAGCACATCTGGGGCACCACAGTTGACTCAGACAAGCCTGCGCTCTGCTAGCACTGAGCACTAGAGCTGGCTGGGCCAGCCTTGGGACAGCATCAGCCCTGTACTTAGCATGACAGTCTTGCAGCCTGGGGGCCAGGGTTCCTTCCATCACCAAAAATCCAATCTCAATCTCAGCTTGCTGTCACTCTAATATGAATATTTTTCTGGCTCCACAGTAGAGAAAGTGGCATGGAATGTGTGTGAATTTATCATGATGGAAAGTCCTAATTGCTCCCAGCAGCCAGTGTTTTCAGATCCCATACTGGGATCCAGGTGCCAGAAGCTAATTTAAGTCCTGTAACATGTGCTTACACCAAACGTCATGCAGAGGCAAGCCCTCAAAATCCTGAGGGAGTTACACATCCAGGCAGGGTATCCAAGACCTGGGAACTTTTCTCAGTGGTGGTCCTTCATGGGATACATAACCCACTTTCAGAAGATCGGCAGGTTGCCAGTGCTTCCCCAGCAGTACTTTATTTCCAATCGCAACCCAAAGCTGTTGCAATAATGAAGGTGCATACAGCTCCGTAAACAACCTAATCAGGCTGGCTAACCAGCTTGCCTGACAGAAGGATGCTGTAGCCCACAGCGTCTTGGGAAGCAGACTGAAGTCCATGGCTCTAAAATGCTAGCTGGAGTAACCAAAGATGAAGCACTGCTGACTGTACCCACTGTATTGCCCCACAATGAACTGGGCCTGCTCTTAAGGATAGGAAACCAAGGCACAACAGAAAAGAAAGGAATCTGCACCTCACTGAGAGGCAGCACACAGACCAAGCAAGCCACATTTATTTCAGGTGATGTTGCTTTGACAGCTGTTCCCAAACCCCCAGCTCACCTGGCTGTGCTTCACACTGACCACAAGGACTATCTATAGCTCCAGCTGGACAGTCCCACTCTAACTTTCCAGCCCAGAAAGTCAGAAGATTGCTATTCTGCCTCTAGCATGGGCTGAGCAGAGGCAGGTAAGGGGCAGGCGGAGGACCACAGACTCCAGCAGGACTGACCCTTCAGTGACTGTGACTACATTAACCTGGCATGAACCAGAAACACATGAACTGCTCTTGTTCCAGACAGTTTCTTACTTCAGAAATGGAGCAGGTCTTTAACTGCCTGATGTGCATTTTAATAATTTTTCTAGCCCAAAATGACGTCACATTAGGAGTATTTCTCCAGCAGTGAGATAATCAACTTAGCTGCTCTGCAAATTTCACATCCCTACTTTGATATGTGAAAGTTGGTGAAGGGAAGCATGTGGATACATTTCCTTATGGTATGAGATGATGAAATGGCAATGTTCTCCCCAAGAAGGCCACTGCTTCCCAGGACAGCCCATCAGCCTCGATATTCTCACTGCCCCATCAGTGGGAACCCCCTGAACAAAAGTACCATGTGATGGGACAAGTAGGGGAAAACTACCTTGTCTGGGGATAGGTAGCTACAATGAAGGCAATAGTTGAAGTGCTCCCTTCAGACTACAGCAATGCCTTGCACTACCTCACACCATGATAAACCATCAGTTTTTCCCCAGCACTAGGTTAGATGTAGTCCACACTACCCAAGACCTCAAGAGACATCCAGGGACAACAATCCCACCCTTGTCCCTAGAGGCTGGCAAAGCAGTGTTCGCCTTCATCCCTGCATCAGGTTTATGCACCTGGAGGAGTGTGACTCTTGGGCCTAAACTCAGCTGGAGGTTCTCACACAGCAACAAATACTACCACAGAGCCACTGGAAGAAAGGAGATGGCAAAGTCTCCAAGTCATTCATATAACAGCACCCTCTGCACCCCTCAGGATAGATCTTCCTTACCCACAACTCCATTCCCTATGATACTGAGAAAGGCAAAGCAGAGCCTATCTAGGTCTCTGTGTGACCATGTGGGAAAAGCCAAGGGGAAAAAACAGAACAAGGGACTTCCAGTAACATGGAGAAGAATTACAACACCCAAACACCTCTTTCCTGCTGCCATCTCTGTCTCTCAGGGGAGAAGATACTATATCACCCCATAGCTGCTCTGCAAGCAGCTCAAATGTACACTGTGGAAAGGGGAAGATGGCAGATTCAGCAGCCACAATCCCTAGAGGGGCTCATGCCCTTCCACGGAAGCAGGTAACGTGGAGATTGCAGATGGCAGTAAGAGGGATAGTTCCTAAACTGGAGATGCATAAAGGGAGGCAGAAGGGGGAAGGACTGCTCATCCTCTCTGTAAGGGAGTGGGGAAGTGTCAAGAAGGGGCAGGGCTACCCTCTTTCACCCAGGGGAACATATGTAAGCCAGCAAGCTGACAAAACAGGGCCCAGACCAACCAAGAAGTCCTCAAGCCACAATGTCCTTCAGAGCTCCAGGCAGGTCAGGGAAGATGAAATGGTAGCCACTCTCCAGAGTGTGTTTTGGCACCACCTTCTGGCCCTCCAACAGCATGGTGGCCCGCTCTGCCCCAAAGACAGCCCGCACAGCCCAAGCGGGCACGGGCAGCAGGGCTGGCCGTCCCAAGGCTGCAGCAAGCTCCTGAGCAAAGGTGCCATTGGAGGTGGCAGGGGAGGATGGGGAGACAGCGTTGAGGACACCTTGTAGGCACTCACTCTCCAGAGCATGACACATGATGCCAGCCAGGTCCTGAATGTGGATCCATGGGAAGGGCTGGAGCCCAGAGCCCAGGGGGCCTCCTAGCCCCAGACGGAAAGGCCAGAGCATGTGAGAGATTGCACCACCACCTTGGCCCAGCACTACTCCTGTGGGGAGAACAACCAGGAGACAATCTTAGAGGGCTGGGCTGGAACAGCATTCCAACAAGCAGAGGCACAAGACCTGATGTCCTTCTCCCTCCTCTTCCCCCTCTTGCCCCAGCACCAAGCAGAGCCACCCTGAACAAGGCATCTCACCAGATCTCACCACAACACTACGAGCTGGACTCCCAGGGATGAGAGCTGCAGCCTCCCAGGAGCTCACCAGACGCGAGAAGAAGTCAAAATCCCCTCCAGGACTGTCCTCAGTGTACTCCATTGTGGGACTAGGGCGGTAATAGCCTGCAGGTGGTAAGAGCAAAAAGGAGATCAGGGATGAATCATGACACCTGCCCCCACCCACCAAAACCAGACCCTCTTCACTGCCTCCAGGAGCCCAGCAGTTGATCACTCCCTCAGGGGAATCCTCATATAAGCAGCACAGGGTCTCCCTGCTGACAATCCTGAGAAGTTTTTGAACTATCAATGCGCTATGCGCCTTCAGCAGGATGCACTAATACTCAGGTTGAGCTGGCAGCCCCAAGAACCAATGTACCAGCAGCAACGTGCTCAGATGGCTACAGAGGAAGGCGTTTGCTCTAAAATTAGGGGGTGACCGATGCTAAACTGCAGCATTTAAAGACAGTAGCGAGCAGAAATGCAAAGCTGGAGATAGGCAGGGGGGATTCCAGCAAGGCCCTGCTTAGACAAACCACTTCTACAGGACACCTAAAGGCTTTCACAGGAAAACTGAAAGAAGGTCCTGTCCTAATGACACCAAGAGAAAGCACAGGCACCCAAACTTCTCTCCAGCAGTACCAAAAAGCTGATCTAAAGCTCTTCTAAACTGAGATATTGATGGAAATGAAGTTGCCATTTCAAGGCAAACACATGTCTACCGATAAGCATGCTTCTGTCTGGAGCTACACCTCTCCAGGTCAGCAGGAGTCACGCCTCAGCTGGGCCCAAACAATACCTACGCCAGTGACGAGAACCCAGACTCGGGGTGGCTGTTCAGCATCAGCAATGGCTTTGGCCAAGGTCTTGGTGGTCTCAAGCCGACTCCTGATGACTTCCCTGCAGAATGCATCACCCCACCTGGAAAAAGGACAGCCAGTAATTATACTCCCTACAAGGACATCCCAGGAAACAACAGCACCAAGGGGGCCCCAGCAGACACCTACTCACAAGCACAGGAAAGGTCATGTGAATTCCTCACCCCAGCCCAGAGCAGGGGGTGGACATGGGATCTCACACCTAAATGCATGGGGACTTTGGGAGATGGCGGCTCTCTACTTCCCAGCAAAGGCTGTGGGTTTTGGACTGCCTTATGACAAAGGTAATAGAGGAGCTGGACACCAAAGCTCAGTGGTGAATTCTTCCCAAGCACCCAGCTGAGGCAATTGCAAACACCCTCACAGAAATCAAACTTTGGTTCTGATTTTGCATTACTTAAATGTAGGCATCCAGTGTCATTTTGGAAACATGGAACTACTTTGCCTGGTCTCCAACCGTCAATCCAGAAGGGAATCTGTCTTCCAAAGGTCTGCCAGAACTTAACAGTCCCACAGAAATGTTTTGGATACTTGAGGACCCAGATGTCAACAGCTAGGTAACCCAAGTGCTTCCTGGACTCCCTGTTTCCTCCCCAGATCCTTTCCGCATTCTCTGATAATACTAGGCGGTCTTGCCTTCATTTTGTCCCAATAGCACTATGGGAAATCAAGTTACCTGCGGAAGGGGTTGAGGACATTTTCACCAGCCAAGTTTACCACAGCGTCACACAGGGGCAGCCCAGAGTGGGACAACTCTTCCTAGGCAGCAGTAACAGAGACATCACACATCCAGCCTCCCCTCTGCTCAAGCCCTCCCAACAATCAAGCAGGGCTCCTAAGAACACCGACCAGTTCCTTCCTGACACTGCCTGGAGCACAAGCACGAATGGTTTAGATTTTGCTCCTTGGAGCTACAGCAGCACCCATCCCAATGCCTATGATGCGTGGAGCACCCACGAACCCAAGTACATCCACAAGGGCCAGACTCCCCACTGCAGATTCCCTCTTTGCCGTAGCAGGCCAGGGCAAGTGAGCATCTGACTTGTTCTCCATCCTGTGACTGCTCCCGCCTCGTACCCAGCTGACCCGATCCTTGCCCCCTTGTCGAGAGACGTGGGTCACTTCATGCCCGCGGCTCCGCAGCAGCTGGGTCAGGGCTCTGCCCACAAAGCCAGTTCCACCACCTAGGAGAACGACAGCACATGACAGGGTTGGTAACCAGACGGGCAGCCCACGGCCTGCACAGGCGTCCCCGTCCCCAAGGCTCCGGGCTAGGCTGGGATCTCCGGACGCAGCTCCCGCTGCCCGCAAAGTGCCCGGGCCCCGAGGAGGACTCTGGCTGCGCCCCTGAGTCCGCAGCTCCGCCACCCGGGCCCGCCAAGCCCGCCCCCGGCGCGCCCGCACTCACCCACCAGCACCCGCATCGCTACCCGGCTGCGCACGCGCCTCACAACGCCGGGGGCGGGGGGTGGGGGAGGGGGCGCTTAAAGGGCCAGCGCGCCCCAGCACCTCAAACCTGAAATAATCAACTGAATGCCAGTGAAGTGTTTTTTTCATTTTTCTAACGCAGCATGACGAACTTCGGAGCTGGGAGTCAGGCCGGGATTTTTCTTGGTGACTTAGATCTCCCTTCCCTCTGGACACCTCCTGGCTCTGCTCCTCAGGGTCATAGGAAAAGAAATAATTTCAAGCATGTCATTCTGCGGTTGATACCCACAGGAGCTGATGCTTTCAACAATAGGTGCAGAGGTGTATTCTTTAGCTTCAGAAATTAAGTTTTGGAGGTAGCACAGAGCCCGCCAAGCACACACTGACTGCCCAGTGCCCACAGCAAAAGGCGAGGAACTGACACAGCAGAAAATGAATCCTCCCAATTAGCAAAGCAATCGAGTAAAGGAGTTACCAAGGCCTTGTGAAACCTGCCCTGGTGGTGAGGAGGAGCCAAGACATAGCAAAGAATCGGCTTTTAACAAGGAACTGTGAAAAGCAAACCACCAGGCCCTTGGAGAAGACCCCTAAATGACTGATGAAATGGAAAGATCCTCCCTAATAGGCACCAAGAACTGGGGAACTGCCAAAAGAAGCATGAATCAGCAAAAATCTGCAGTAACTGGGGGAAGTTAAACATGGCAGGGCGAGATTGCGACAACCGACTCATGGACCACCTACCCCAATGATACCACCACCTCAAAAGAACAAGGGACAGAGCATGCAAAGTGACATAGCAAGCGAGGATGTACTTGTGGTACATGAGGCACAGACACTGAATGCTGGTGCAAACAGAATCGTTTGTTCACACAGTTAGCTACTATATATACTCTTGCATGATGTTAGTCTCGTGATCTACAATTGTTTTCATGTAGCCCAGTTAGACAGCTCTCTAATTGGTTAGTTCTAATTTTGTCATTATCTTCCTTGCAAGAGGTGGTTATTCTTCTTTCCTGTTATTTACGACATGCAGCTGTAAAAACAAACCTTGACTCTCAACTGCTGCACATTCTTCTCAGGGGTACCTTGTGTCTTCCTACATTCTTTCTCACAACTCCCTTGTTTTTACCCAAACTCACACATTATCAAGAGGCCTGTGAAATAGTACATTCTGTAGTTTCCCACAGCCAGAAGCATTTCTGGTCGCCTCAGCAACTACTGGGTCAGTTAGTAAAGTGTTTTTGGAACAAATAATTCCAAGATATGGAATAGTGGAGGCAATAGATTTGGATAGAACACATTTCACAGTAAAAATCCTTCAAGGGGTCATGGCAGCTTTAGGAATACAATAGGACTTACATACCCCATGGTGTCCTCAGAGTTCAGGCCTGGTGGAAAAAATGAGTGGGGAAATTAAGAAACATCTTTTGAAATTAGTTTTAGAAACCAAAATGTCATGGGTACAGCTGTTGCCATTAGCTTTGGCCAGAGTACAAGCCAAACCTAGAGGAGATATTCCACTATCCCCCTTTGACTTAACGTTTGGAATCCCTTACCCTGTTAACTCTGGGCCTAGTGGGGAGGTGCAAATAACTGATGTATATTTAAAAACAGTACGTGGCCAGAATACTGTCTTTTGTGAAATCTCTTTGACAGGAAGATCAACTGGCACAGACCCTGCCTTAGACTTTGCTGTCCATGACACTTGACCAGGAGACTGGGTCCTACTTAAGGAGTGGAAAGAAGCACCATTGATGGCAAAGTGGCACAGAGTATACCAGCTGTTGTTAACCACAGAAAGAGCGGTAAAGACAGCTGAACATGGATGGAGTCATCACACCCGATTAAAAATCTCCATAGCCCCAGAAGATCGGACTTCTAACCTGTAAGAAAAGGATGGGAAACTGCAACTAGCTGTCCGCAGAAGGCAGATCCGATCAGTGATTAGTGCGTTGACTCTGAGGGAAGCCCTGTGAGTTTACCCATGGATCATCTGCTGGAACTGATCTGTAAGGACTTCCTTCCTTTTGGACCTCCAGTGACTGGGGGGCTGATACTAACAGTTCTGCTGTCATTGCTCTCTTTATGCTGAAAAAATTTCTGTGCACCTATTTGTTACACCTGGTACAAAAGACAACAAGATAGCTAGGATGTTATTCTTAACAGTGATCATAATATTCTTACATTTTGGACAGGGGCAAGGTCAAAAGGAGAAAAATAGTTTTCTGGCTTTAGGGAATGCAGGTAATAGCCACATCTGATGACCCAGAAGTGGCTAAGGGACAAAAGAGAATTGTGGAGAGCTTTGTTGCAGCTGGTGAAGCGACAGGCAGAGAAGAGTTTCGAGGACAGAAACTGACAACGGCACAACGAGTTGACAATTTTAGTTCCATGTCACAGTGAGTTGGCAATTTTACTGTATGAGGAATTAATAACTTAATCCTATGTAATTTGTAGAACACACATGTGTAATAGGCGGATCGCAAAGTTGTACACTCTGAGTACCTCAGCCAATGGGGACAGGAGGAGGGAAATTCGCGGCCGGGAAATGAGGATAAAAAGGAGGCTGCGTCCTCCTCAATTTTGGGAAAGACCCCACTGGGATATGCCTGTGGACTTTCTCCCTTTATTCGAATAAAGCCTATTTTTTTCCCTCCTCTGTCTCCTATTGGAACATTGACCTCAGGCAAACGGATTTTCCGAACACAAGAGATGAGGAGAAGGCTGAGGTTCTCAATAAGTTTTTTGCCTCGGTCTTCACTGGCAACCTCTCTCCTCATACCTCCCAAGTTAAAGGACAACAAGATGGGGACTAGGGGGACAAAGTCCCTCCCACTGTAAGTGAAGACAAGGTTTGTGACTACCTGAGGAACCTGAACATACACAAGTCTATGGGACCTGATGAGATGCATCCCAGAGTCCTGAGGGAATTGGCTGATGTAGTTGCCAGGCCATGTTCCATCATATTTGAAAAGTCCTCAGGGGAAGTCCTCAGTGAATGGAAAAAGGGAAACATTGCACCCATTATTAAAAAGGGTAGAAAGGAGGATGTTGGGAACTACCGACCTGTCAGCCTCACCTCTGTGCCTGGGAAGATCATGGAACAGATCCTCCTAGAAGCTCTGCTAAGGCACCCGGAGGACAGGGAAGTGATTGGAGACAGCCAGCATTGGCTTCACAAAGGGCAAGTCCTGCCTGACCACCCTAGTGGCCTTCTATGATGGAGTGACTACATCTGTGGACAAGGGAAGAGCTACAGATGTTGCCCGTCTGGACTTCTGTAAGGCTTTTGACACGGTCCCCCACAATATCCTTCTCTTTGAATAGGGAGAGGTATGGACTTGATGGGTGGACTGTTCACTGGATGAGGAATTGGTTGGATGGCCGTATGGTAGTGGTCAATAGCTCAATGTCCAGATGGAGATTGGTGACAAGTGGTGTCCCTCAGGGGTCCATACTGGGTCTAGTGCTGTTTAATATCCTCATCAATGACATAGTGGGATCAAGTGCACCCTCAGCAAGATTGCAGATGACATCAAGCTGTGTGGTGCGGTCGACACTCCAGAGGGAGGGGTTGCCATCGAGAGGGACCTGGACAATCTTGAGAGGTGGGCCTGTGTGAACCTCATGAGGTTCAACAAGGCCAAGTGCAAATTCCTGCGCCTGGGTCAGAGCAAGCCCCAGTATCAATACAGGGTGGGGGATGAAGGGATGAAGAGCAGCTCTGCGGAGAAGGACTTGGGGGTGCTGGGGTGTGAAAATCTGGACAGCAGCCGGCAACGTGTGCTCACATCCCAGAAGGCCAATCACATCCTGGGCTGCATCCCCAGCAGCATGGGCAGCAGGTCGAGGGAGGGGATTTTGCCACTCCACTCTGGTGAGACTTCCCCTGCAGTGATGGGTCCAGCTGTGGAGTCCTCAGTACAGGAGAGACATATACCTGTTAGAGACCCGGGGGAGGCCACAAAAATGATCAGAGGACTGGAACCCCTCTGCTATGAGGCCAGGCTGAGAGAGTTGGGGTTCTTCAGCCTGGAGAAGAGAAGGCTCCAGGGAGACTTTCAATACTTAAATAAGACTTATAAGAAAGATGGGGTCAGATCTTTTAGTAGAGTGTGCTGATTTTAGCTGGGATAGAGTTAATTTTCTTCACAGTAGCTGGTATGGGGCTATGTTCTAGATTTGTGCTGGAAGCAGTGTTGATAACACAGGGATGTTTTAGTCACTGCTGAGCAGCACTTACACAGAGTCAAGGCCTTTTCTGTTCCTCACCCCACCCCACCAGTGAGCAGGTTGGGGGTGCACAAGAAGTTGGGAGGGAACACAGCTGGGCCAGCTGACCCC
>JAVSBS010004191.1:19735-38356 GCA_033124195.1 Coracias cyanogaster | reverse complement strand
GGGGCTGGGAGAGCCCCGCTGGCAGGGCGCGGGGGCAGGTGGCAGCCGGGGCCGTGCCGCTGGGGCCGGCTGCGGCAGGAGGGCGTCCCTGGCCCGGGCGCCTCCGGCTCCGTCGGGGTTTGCGTGGGTGCGGAGGGGGCAGCGGGTGCCGCGGATGCGCCTGGCCCCAAATGCAAAACTGGGCAAAAGTAGTTCTCGGGGGTCATCTCGGAAAGTGACGGGGGCATCTGCCCCGGGAGGGCCGGCGTCGGACAAAGAGTCGTGGCACGCCCGGAGCCGGCGGCTCGGAGCAGCTGGCCTCCCCTCAGGGCTGCCGGCGCGGCGCCGGTGGGGAAGGGCGTGCGGGCGGGAATGGGTGAGGTGAGGAGCGGGGAGGTGCGAGGAGAGGCTGAGCTGGCGCTGAAGTCTCCTCTGCTCGCAGATCTCTCGGTCGGGGGGAGCGCCGAGGCGGGGGGTAGGGGAAGCGGGGGCCGGGCCGGGCCGGGCCGCTCGCTGGGCTCACAGATCTCGCCCCGCTCCGCCGAGGCCCGCGGCGCCGGTGCCGAGGGCGCCCGAAGCAGCGCGGCTGGAGCCCAGAGGAGAGTTCTGCTCTGTGGGACCGTGGAGCTGCGCTCGCCTGTAGCGCTTCTGTAAGGTCTTCGAGTCATATCGAGGTTAATACCTGGTCGCCGATTAGTACTCTTGTAAGATCTAGTAGTTAAGTAGCAGGGATTTCAGTTAACCCGAATTTCATAATGCAGTTACATTAGAGAGTAAGGTTCGGTGAGGGAATTCTGGTTACAAGTTGAGTGCAAGTGATGAGCTGTGCAGAAATTTGTGCTGCCTAAATGCTGTACTCCGTTAGTTCCCTGAGACTTGCGGGGCTCTGGATGCAGAAGACAAAAAGGTGGCCAAAGCCCCATGATAGAATGTACCCTCAATGCTTGCCTTGCTGACCAAAAGCCTGTGTGTTCATCGGTTTGAGAGTGGGGTCTGTTTTGTTTGTAGATAGCATACTAAGCTTTATATTGTTGATTTGTTCGCCATGTTCATTTGTAAGCATGTTCTGAGGAAGTCTCAAAACCAGTGATCTAGATAGCTAAAATAATTAATCTTCCACAGACTTGCCATAGCTGTCAAATTATCAGCTTCTCTTCTGAAACAGATGTAAGGTTATTCAGTCTAGAAGCATGTATTGGCAGCTACCATCTGTTCAGATATTTGTATTCCTCGGTAAAATATGGGACAAAACCTGAGGTCATCTTGTTTTAGTATTTTTATTGTTGTTTTTATTATAGATCTGCTCTATAGTTCTGGGAGGGGTTAAAGTCAGGCCTTCTGTATTTGTGTCTTGGCAGTCATTCATCTGCTGTGCTTGGTTAACTTTACCTGGTGAGCAAAGAAGGATAAATAATTCACCATCCTCATTATGCTTTTAATATATAACAAATAGGAGTGCACATCACAGCTGCAACTGTCTTGTGACACAATATTTAAAAGGGGAATTTTTTCTCTGTAGGAAAACGGGCACAATAAGCCTTTTGATTATAGACTGCAGCTATCTTCATAGCTTTTATTGACTTGATTTAAAATTCATGTAAAATGCCAAATGAGCTGGTCTCTCAATGTTCCGCTTATGTTTATGGATTTTCCCAGAAAAGAAACATGTACTTTGGATTTTTATTTTTAAGACCCTTCTTAATACAGCTTTAAAAATCTTGTCTTACTATGACTTGACTAAAACTTGTATTAGACATTTTAATTACGCTTAGTAATATGGTAAGCATTTTTTTCAGAAATGAAGAAAGAATTTTTCTAAATGAGTATGGAGATCAGTTTTGGAAGCTTCACATGTGAAAATCATAATAGTTTTTACTTTACTAACTGAACATTTTCAGTATTAACTGAAAATGAGAAGGCCTTTAGGTCCAAGTCTTGGCACAGTCACTGGGATCAGGCTTAAACCTGAGATGGGGTTGTGAAGTCATATCCAAGATAAGGTAGAACAGTTTTTGCTCTGTTTTTAGAAGAACAGCATCTGCAGAGAATCGTTTGCAGTTAAATTAACTTGTTTTAGAGAGTCTTTGTGACCTGAGCAGCATTCTTTGAATGTTTGTTTACAATAAAAGTTTTCAGTATTCTACCTTGCAAAGGTAGAATTGTCTCTAGTAAGAGGTTGTACTATCTACCAGACTCTAAACCATGTTTATTTATAGGTTTCACAAGCACTTCGTAAATATAGGTCGTTGAATCTTATGTGCTGCTTGTTTCCGTAGGAGAGACGCTTGCTCTTGGCACTTGTATTTTTTTATAGTTGAAGATATCCCCATAATAAAGTTTTTCAAAGTTTTTTTTTCTAATCATCCGTTCAGTAAAAAAATAATTATTTTAATTAAAGATCTTGCTATCAAATAGCCTACATGTTTCTTTTAAAACAATGTGAATAGTGTTTTGAATACCTAACGTGAGAGTAGAGAATAGAAAAAGACCCACTATATGACATCACTAGTGGGAATGCATTAGAAAATATTCTCATGTTGAACTCAGTGTGGTTTTTCTAACTCTTCTGTAGACTTGGCTAACTTACAATTTACCTTCTATTTACCATCTGTTGGTAAATAGATGGTAAATTTATCAGTGTAGTAGTGTAAGGTCACTCACAAGTAAAAGCAGAATATGTAAAGACTGGAGTAGTTCAGTGATTTCTATCTTACTGGCTCTAAAGAAACATCTGTTGTGTATTTGGGCTCCCGAAGTAGAAATTTTTGTCATAATTGCAAAATCACGAAGGTGGGAATTGTTTTCTGCAAACCTTAAGGGAATTCCTATGCCAGATCTTGAATTGTGCTTGTGCAACAAACTGGCATTGACAGTAGTGTTTAAACTTGCTTAATTCCAGGGCTATGCTTAAACATAAAACAGTTCAAGAAAAAAAAAGAAATTCACCCAACTTCCTTGTCCTGTGCCAACATCTGATGAGTATCTCTTACTGGATGGATATAATTGAATTGGTTTTGAACTTTAAATTAATGTCTGTATATGCATTAGAACAATTTTTCTTTCTAAACTGCCTCCTTGCATCTGATAGGTATAGGTATGGAGTAGCAGCACTTAATTGGACTGCATTCTAAAAAGGTATTTGTTAGTCCGCTAGTCTAATTCCCTGCTGAGTTCTTTAGAGCTTAAAACGTATTACATTCCAGACTGTATAATGCCAAATATTTAAAAACTTTTTTTTTTTAAACCTACTGAGAAGAATGCAGGCCCAGTGGTGGGCTAATGCCAGTCGTTTTGAGAAACCACTACAAAAAATCCTTTCCTATCCACTCCCTAATAACTGAAACAGACGTTGGAGTCTAATAAATGAAGTCCTTGAGACTTTATTGCATTTTAAAAGGCCTGCTGCGTGAAGATTAAATCACTATAGCTAAGAGGCACCTTTTTTGGTAAATGCTAAGTAGGATTTACCTTTCATCAAAATGTTCAGAAACAGTAACTTCTTTATGAGGTCTTTTTCACTTCAGCAGGAAACTGTTCTGTTGATGACGCTCTTTACTATTAAAGCTAAAAGTGAGTTTTTTGATGTGTGAAACGTTTGGTGCTGCTCTTGTTTTCAAATGAGTTATGACAATTAGGAGATTTTTTCAAAGTTGTCATCTTAACCCATCTTGTGTATAAAAGCAATCTGTGAAAGACAAGCTCCAGAGCTGGTAGTTTGTGGTTTTCAAGAATTCTTTTTTTTTTTTTTTTTTTTTTTTTTAGTTTTTCAAAAGAAAACAAACTGCAATAAATTACTACTTTTCAGGGAACATCTTAGTATTTGGTTATTGACTGCTTTGATTCAGACAAGTAGCTGAGCTCCTCTTAGAGTAATAATAGGAAAATTAGATAAAGTGTTTTGATTTGACGGCTGTTGAAAATGTTCACAGTTCTTGATTCCTGTTAGAAGCTTATAGAAATGTGTTAAACTGTTGTTAAACTGATTTCCTTCAAGTACATTTTTGTTTAATATTAGATAAAATAACAGATTTGAGCATCATTTAGCAATTAAGTTCTGTGGGTAGTCAGCATTGCGAGTGTGGCAGTGGAGAGGCAATAAAAAGCTGCAACATTTTGACAGCTTCCACCAAATCTGCATTATTTCCAGATGAAAGTGTGAGGAAATCAATTTGTTTTGTTGTTGAATTTTGTATGTCATCCATATTGCATACTATCAACTAAGACAAAAATAATCATATATTTGATAGGCACTAATGCTATTCCAAGCTTTCACTATATATTAATGTGGCAGGAAAAAATATTAAGAGAATTCATAATTTTGTTTTATAAGTGTGCTGCCCTGAAATGTCAGAATGTCAGCCTTTGTTCACCGTAGCAGAATTACTGCTGAAGAGTGCTGTGTCAACACTGGTGTTTTTACACACTGTCAGCTCTGCTCCTAGTAAAGCTCTCTGCTTACCATGTGCTTCATGTTCCTTCACAGCAAGCCTCTTCATTGCTGCCGTAGTCAATAATGGACACCCCCCTGGCCAAAGCCTTAACCGAGCCTCTAATCTTTAATGACAGTGAAATTTAATGTGCTTTCCCCCCCTGCTTTTGTTTATCATTGCTTTGAAGAGCTCTTTCCCAGAAGAGAGCTTTTATTTTTAGGACTGCCTAGCTTTTTGCCTGTACGTTTGGTTTCATTAGTGCCTAATGTGTGTGTTCAGCCGATGTCTTGGTAACAACGTAACGGTGTTGGTGAGTCTTGAAATGGAGATATTTAATATGGGCTGCTTTGTCTTGTACGGGTGGTGGACCCAGCTTCTGCCTGCTCACTGCTAAGTGAGAAGTAATTCTAGGGAAGAAAAAAGTTGTGAATGGAAAGTGTTTTACACAGATGGTACGCTTACGAGTGCCCATTTGACAGGCTATGGGAAAAGTTTAGCTAAGGGACTTTATTTTCAGCTCTGCCAGGAATAACTTGGGTAACTTTACTTACTGTAACAGAAAGAGCTGCTTCTTTGATAACTGAGAAGTTAGGCATTAATTTATTCACTCATAAATCCTTCTTGTCTGTTTATGCTGAGATTGATATTTAATGTAGCGCAGTGATAATCTTGTAAATAAAATTCCATAATTATTTTTTTAACTATTAAAAACACTGCCGGTTAGGTGGAAAAGCTGTGCAGGAAAGGAGTTAAGTGGAACATTTCTTACAGGAGAAGGACCTTGTAGGTAGGATAAGATTTGAAAAAATTTTTTTCCTTTTTTTACGAACATACTATGCTTCTCATAGATTGATGCGGTGGTCCAGAGGGGGAGCTAGAAATGCATTTGAACATTTGGAAGATAATAAGCAGGCTTGTAATAATTTTTCTTTGTGTGAGCCAGCCTGACTTTCTGCACTTCATAACATAGGTGAAGTTGTGTAAATTATAATAAAGATAGAGTGGTGCATCTTTGAGCCTGTCACTTACTTGATGTATAGTATTTGCTCCAAGCAGATAGCCCTAAGATTTATACAGAAAATAGTAAAATACATTTAAAACTGACAGATTTTCCTTGAGCCTTTTTGTCTTGGAAATGGCTAAATAGTTATTTAAAAACAAAAAACAAAACATTTTTTTTGGGGAAAAACTGCTTTGATTAAAATTTCACCCCAATGAGATACGCAGCTGAGAACAAGCAGTGGTAGTGCTGATGCAAAATACTACGGTATCACTACTGAACATCAAGTCAGATTGTGAGTTTTCTATGGAACTGGAAATGTCTTTCAAACTTGAAATGGAAACTAGGCAACAGAGCGGAAGATGTAGCAGAAGAGTTGTTCCCTCTTGCTCTCAGCTCATCTTTGCTTCTGTTAGGTGGTTTCTGGTGCTCTTTCCCAGGTATTGTAGGCATAGAAAAGGCAAAGCATCCAGGTAGCCTTTCTATATCCCTGTTCAGAAGTCCGCAGCTTCTGTTAATTGGAAGACTGGAATCCAAAGAATCAGAAATGTCAAGAGATGCCCTGGTGGTTTTGCCAATATAGTAGTATGGGGTATGGCTTCCTTGGTGATTGAAAAAGAGGAGAACAGTGGGAACAGTGAAAGCGAATGTGTTTGTATAGATGTGAGCCTGACTGTGAGACAGGCAAGGTGGATGTTTTTCAACTGCGTTGATGAACTTTAAAAGATTGTTTCTGCAATTTTATTTTTTCAAGATGGCAGCATTTTAGCTTGTTAAATGTAAACCAATGATATATAATAATTGCACTGTAGAGCTGAAAACATTTTTGAAATTTAACCTTGAAGAAATGTCCTGTAGCTCTGGCAGTCCCTCCATTTTAATTTGTTGACTCAACAGGCTTTATCGTAATGTGGAACGTGTAGTTGGAATAATAGCTAAGAACTTACAGTGAAAGCAAACAAGAGTATTTTTCCAATTTACTTAAACTCAAAAATAAGCGGTTAATTTCTGTGTTATGGTAGGAAAGCTCCAAAGCAAAAATGTTGTCAGATAAATATTTCCTGTTAGCATTCTGATAATGTGATTATTTAATTCAGGGTTTCATATGATGAGGCTTTTATTATGGCCAGTGACCCCTTGGAAGGCTTTCATGAAGTGAACCTCGCTTCACCTACTACACCAGATCTTCTTGGAGTAAATGAGCCAGGGACTCAGGAACAAACTACCTCACCCAGTGTTATCTACCGACCACATCCTTCTGTTGTGTCCTCCACACCAATCCAACCCAACGCGTTAAATGTTTCTGACCTTCCCACACAACCTGTTTATTCATCTCCCAGGCAACTGAACTGTGGAGAAGTATCAGGTATCAGGTAAGTTCCATGCGTCTTTTTATTTAACTTGCTGATGTTTGTCGTGTATAAACTGTTTGCTTTACTAAATATATAATTTTAATGTTACTCACAATGTTGTAATATTAAATTGTGTCCATAATGGTACGTTCAACACCACTATTGCCATTTCTAAAATATTTATTCATAATGTATTATATAAATAAAAAATATGTCACTCTCTTTACAGCATCAATGTTACCGACGCAGTACTTTGTTCTACCTCTGGACCCCAGGGTGGGTCATTCAATCACAATAATTCCAGAAAGGAGAGCAATAACATAGAGAGAGAGTTTTTGCAGGGTGCTACACTAGCAGATGTTGCTGAAGGAAATGAAGATATTTTTGGGTTGAGTACAGACAGTTTATCTCACTTACGGAGCCCATCTGTACTGGAAGTAAGAGAAAAGGGCTATGAACGATTGAAAGAAGAACTTGCAAAAGCTCAGAGGGTAAGGCTTGTTGTCTTGTCTCCTCCTGCTTTTTGTGTCTTCATAGTGGTTTTAATATTGCAGAATGATAAATGGGCCAGAAGGTGCAGTCTAAGTCTACTAATTTCTTGTAGAATTATTAGGATGTAATTGTTTTACGTTTCTGTGTGCAGTGCTTATGTTTTAGAATTAGTCCAAAATAATGTTTTTTTTTCTAGTGCTGCTGCTACTTAACCATGGAAAGCTTTTGCTGCGATACCTGGTTAAGCAAGCTTTTTCTTTAAAATGTGGACCATACCTTCGTGCTGAAATTTGAGAACAGGAGTAATTTTCTGTCATTCCATTGTTACCATATAAGTATTTATAAACACTGATTATATGCCTCTCAAGTCTTCTTTCTCCTAGAGTATAAAAGTGGAGCATGTGTCATGGAATATAGAAATGCTTTAGAACAGGGGAGCTCGTGATGCTTCATAGGGGGATTTCTGCATAGGAAAGAAGCAATAAAGATGTCATTGGTGTTCTTTAGAGTACTGTTACGCCACACTTCAAATTGAATATAGATGCCTTTGAAGATACTATGGCTCAATTCGTTAATATTTGTAAAGCGCTTTGTCTTGTTTGGATGGATGGTGCTATATAAATGCAAAGCCATTATTTGTCATTTTAACATCCCTCTGTGCTTAAACTTTCGCATTGGATTTTGTGCTATTTGTATCTGTGCCCCTTACTATCCTCTACGCGATTCCATTCTTGTTTAAACTCGTTACCTTTTGTTTGAACTTGTTTTCCTCTGTCTGTTACCTCATCTTGTTGAATGCAGTCATCATTTCTGTCATAGTTGCATTTGCCCTTGTTCACATGAGTCTTAAATATGGATCCTGATGTGACTTCTTCTGTTGATTTATTGCTAAGTAGTTGCTTCTTTTGCTAATGTGTGTGTTCGCTTAGCATTTGACCACTGAAAGGAAACGTTGACCTGAGCTGAATTTGAGGACCTTGCATGTGAATATATAAACCTAGTAGTTAGACTTGGAACCTTAGAAAGTAAGAACAAATGAAAGTTTAAACTTTATAAAAACTTCCAGCTCCTGACAATATACCAAAGTACAGCTAACGTACTTGAAAACCACAGTTTGGATCTGTTTCTGTTACCTTGGAGTTATCAGAAAATCTTGTTCCAGTATATATACCACTTTGTCTCTTAAAGGTGGAAATGCTTTGTATTTCACTCAGAAAATTAAGGTAGTTTCTAAAGAAATGGCATAAGGCTGCTAGGACATACTAACTCCATGTTATGTATTTTCAGACTCTTTGGATCTTCTTAACAAAAGCAATTCAGCACTAATTTGAGACTGCTGATGTCAAAGTTCTTGTTAATTCTCAACCCATCAGGTTGATTCTTACCAGTGTTATTCTTACCAGTTATTGTTATTCTTATCCGTGTGAAACTTTTATTTCCAAGTATATTCACGCTTGTCAATGCTTACTTGGTTTAAAAATCTGTAGGGATAGTTAACAGGCAGTGCCTGTGTACAGCTGATTGTTTTTTGCATAATGGTTTTAAATTCTTTGTCTTCTCTGCTTTTTGTTAGGAACAGTGAGAAAAAATGAAAATTAGAATTTGCACTTGAATTTTGTGAGCTAATTGAGTCTGGAAACCTTACAGACTACTACAGATTTTCCAGGAGTGAACAAAGTAAACACAAATTTACTATCTCTCATTTTCCATTTTTTCAAAGTTCATACCCTAACTATATGCTATTGTAATACGGATTAAAGATTGATTTGAATTTGTGGCAGTTGTGGTCAGAAAGGGAACTAGAAAGGAAGAGAAATTTTGAAGCTTAGGGATCCATGATCTATTTTTTTTCATGTCACTTCTTGGAGTTAATCTTTTTTCTTAATAAGCTCTCATTTCTTATATTAGAGAATATATGTATGGTGTGTAATTGTTAGACAAGTATGGTTCTTGAATAAATTATTCAGGAGTAAAGATGATTTTTTTTTTCTCTTTTGTGCATGCCTTGTATTTTTTAAGACTATAGAGTTTACTTCTCAAAATGAACAGCATTGCTGGCAAAACTTTAAAAAAGTCTTTCAGAATTTTCTCTTGATGAGAGGAAATACCCTTTCTGCTTCAATCTAGATTAGTTGCAGCGCGAAATCATGTCTTAAGATTGAGAGAAAGGTGGGTCAGAGGTAAGAGCAGGCCAGCATTCTATATTAATGGAGCATATATGACTGCACATACTTTTGCTTTAAAATGCCCCCTTAATTGGTGACGTGTTTTTTCACTCTGGACAGACTGCTTATTTTTTCACTGAAGACAATTTCTGTCTATACTCTGTAACGTAGAGCTGAATAGCCCTTGCTTTAGGTCGTCTGAAGCTTTCTCCTTGTTTTGCTACCCTTATAAAGTAGCATGAGGAAAATTGAGAGGGTGTAAAAAGGCTCAGTGATTCAATGCCTGGGAACTTATCTCCTCATGTCTCTATACATTTGAGTTTTTTCTGCCATGTTTGGATTGAGCTGTATCATCATGGTTACTGAAGGTAGATCAACCACATGTAGATAACATCTGAGAGAGCAGTGGTGTTTTGATGCACGATATTTCTTGATGTGCAAGTTTAGTGGAGTCCTTGCAAAGGAGTATCTTTTGTTTGCTTTTCATCTTAATTAACATTGCATGTATTTTGGATCGCTTACTTGTAGTTTCTGAGTTGTGGTGGTTCATAGTCATGTGTTCCTTGAATTTTTGCGTGATTTGGCCCTGAAGTTATTTCCTCATCAGTCAGCCTGCCAGTATAATGATGTCATCCGTGACTGCAGAGGGAAACTTCAGTTTCCGTGTTGATGTGTTTTCTCTTGGAGCATTGAAGTTATCAGCTCTCACTGATGGTTAGCCACTTTCTCTGCTGAGAAAAGAGAATCTAGATGTTGCTTGCAAATACAATATTTGGTTTGAGAATGAATTCCATGCTTCCCACAGTCTTTAGAGTAAGATCTGTAGGCTTGTTGGTAACAACTAGAACCATGTTTGATTTTTTTTTTTTTTTTTTGTAGTAGTAGAAATTTGAATTACTGATATTTCCCCAGCAGAGTGAAATTGAGAGGTTTTTTTCCACACTGATAGAGGGATTCTTGTGAGAGAGGTGAGAGTGTAGAATGTGATATTGTAAATTTGAACATAATTTAAAAACTTGATCCTCAGATCCAGATTTTTCTTTCAAAGGCTTCAATTTCTGTATGCATTCTTAATCTCAGAAATAAACTATGTTACAAATTGACCTCTTGTCTTTAGATCTTGTGTGTTGATACAGAATTTGAAATAAATTTTTCCAGTTTTCTACCTGTATCATCACAGAATCAAATGTAACAGAGACTATTGCCGTTGTAGTGTTCCTGCACAGGCTAACACTATTTTTCCATAGTAAAATGCACAACATTTTAAGACTCTGCATGGATTAATGACTTAATAGATTCACAATAACTACCTGCGAATTCCAGTAGTACTTTACAGTACACTCAGTGTTTTAAAATTTGTTGTCATTTGCTTGTAGGTTAACAAACAATAAAAAATGAGGATGCTCCAGAATGATATACCTTTCCAGAACTCCACTGAAGAATATGCTTTCAGGCTTTTCTAAAAATTGCAGTTGAACTGTAAGGCTGCTGGCTTGTGATTGTTAAAGATGGGACGGTTCTCTGAAGCTGGTTCCTTGCTGTCTTTGAGTAATGAAAGTTTTGGTTTCCACACCTCTGATGTTGTCGTAGTGTATTGTAGGCATAGAAATTTTCTCAGGTGAGTAGAAGACTACATGCAAGCAAAACAGGAGCATCTTCACCCGCACCATAAGATAATTCAGTAGTTTGTGAAATGCTCTTATCTTTGAAAAGATATCGTTAACCATCTCTCACATTAAATACCCTTGTAAATGTGGTTGTGATGGACAAATTTTTATGTAGCTTGTTTAACTTGGGTGCTGGATGAAGAGCAGTCAAATAGAAATATATTCTAATAGGAATACGAACTTTTTTGACAACTTCAGAATTCAGCGGATTTTAGGTAATATCTGTAGAAAAATCTTTGTTCTTTGCTTGGTCTTCCACATTTAGCTCTGACTTGGTTAAAGTGCTGAACTAGATGCAGGGTAATTTTCTTTCTAGAATTTAAAATGTGAATGGTTTTGAAGCAGCAATTTGCATTCCTTATCTTGCTGGTTCTTTCTAAAAACCCACCTTGTAGCCTGTTTTGAAGATCAAAGCAAAATAAGCAGTAAAATGACTCTTTGATATGGGATTTTTTTTTTCTAACTTTGAGGTTTTTTCCATGCAAGTTAAGTATTTTTATTACTTTGCTAACTGTGTGGTGCTTTATAATAGCTCCTCTTCTTCATGTAGTTACTTATTCTGACCAGTAATGTGGGAAGGGCTGCAGCATCAATGGTTAGTCTAGCACACACTTGTCTTTTCTACCTCTATATTGTATATAGCTGGGAAGTTTCCCATAATGCCTTTAAGACACAGGCAGTAGTAATGTTTATAATAACCGCTAAGCTTTGGGCACTCTCTTTATTTCTGCCTTGCTTAAAAAAAAACCTGAGCTATTAATGCATTAT
Source organism: Coracias cyanogaster (assembly GCA_033124195.1). NCBI lineage: Eukaryota > Metazoa > Chordata > Aves > Coraciiformes > Coraciidae > Coracias > Coracias cyanogaster. The sequence continues at coordinate 26,503 of JAVSBS010004191.1, read as the reverse complement.
TTTGCCGAGCAAATTTATGTTATGCTCCTCCTGAATCATGTCATAGAAACTTGCCCTGTGTTTGACCAATCTAGCTAAGCAGCCCTGTGTAGTAGTCTGCCTGGTGTTGTCTCCTTTTTTGTTTTCATTAAGTAGCTTTACTTGTCTGCCTAAATTTTAATCTAACCCCTACCCTAATCTTTGCAGTTGCAGGCAAAACTGTAAATTAAAATACACTCAAAATAGCGTTTTGATAGTGGTAGCCCAAAAGTGAACCTGAAGTAGTTCTGCCTTCACTGCGATTTTGGTAACTCTTGGCCTGAATGTTAATATTATTAACTGGCTTTTAAGATGTATTGATGTGTGTGTAGCATTTTGCTTACAAATCAGTGAAGTAAACCAAACAAAATATATTTATGTATTCTCTGCATTTACAGGAACACAGGATACTTGAGCTTTAAGCATTTTGCATCAGAATCTTTCATCTCCTTATAAGAACTGTATTTTATGTGGGAAGTACTTTAAGCACAAAATTAATTAATCCCCCCTTTTGTAACTGCTACTTTTTTTCTCCAGTATTTTGTTTTTTTCTCTTTGGATTTTTATATTCCCTTTTCCTTCTTTTCCCTCTATATGTGGCTGCTTTCCTGCCTTTTGGGGCTTTTTTTGAGAGAGAGAGGCCACTGTGTGCAGAACAGTAGCTAGTGGCTAAGAGTTGAGTACTAGTTGAGGAATATCATGTTTGGAAAAAATGCATCATTTAAGTCCTGCCTTTCAAATCAGTTAAAATGCTGCATATGGAAAGCAAAAAATCAAAATAGCAAGCTAGACTAAAAGTCAATTAAAGTCCAAAGTTAAAGTATAAGAGGGAGAAATAATGCCTTTGATACTAAATGAGTCTAGAACAGTCCTTAAACGCTTGTTGAATTTAGGAGCTGAAGCCAAACAGGACCTTTCATCTTAGAGGAAAATCTATTGCCAGTTTCACAGCAGAAATTGAGAGTGAAACCTAATATGAGGATTCTGCAAGGCAAGGTGTAGCTTCCCACATTGTTGCGCACAAACATTACTCAATCACATGGACTTTGGGAGAAATCCTATCCACCTCCCAGAAACACAAAGGAAGCTGCCATTTGGGCCTTTTTCTGACTCTAGAGACTGGCCTCCCAGAGTTTTCTGAAGGCAGCTGCTTGCTTTACTGATTTCTGAAAGTTTTCAAAGCAAATAGTTGCTAGATTGTATTTGGAGTCTTTTAATGTGTCGGTGGCCGGCTTAGGTCCTACATTTCAGGAGTGATGGTAGTATAATAGCCAGCTTGGCAGAGGGAAAGAAGAGGAGGAAGAACTAGATGGGAATGTGAGGGGCATTATAGCCCCCCAAAATGCTTGAAAGGTCAGAATAGGCTCTCTGCTGCTTTTCTTTCCCCTTTTCTCTCCATCTTTCTCTTTCATGCAAGAGATTCCAGGGTTTAATGGTTGGGGGAGGGAAACTTCTCTTTCATATTCCTTATCAAACTTTTTGTACTTCACTTCAAATTGCCCCTCTTTTCCCACAGACTTGAGACAGTACAGATGAGGCTGGGCATGTGTAACCTTTATATTACCAAATCTATGTTAAAATCTGACCATTCTGCTTTTACAGTAAGGCCTTCTTTGCTCAGGTTTTAGTGGTGTAGACAACATTTGGAATTTAATTAAGTTGCTTTAATTTGATTTATATATCTGCATAAACAAGAGCAAGGTTGTAATTATAGTATGATTTTGGAATTGTATTAGTTGTAAGGAGATATGCAGGAGACTATAGTAAAATGTTTTGATTTTCCTTTAAAATTGGGGATTGTCTGGAGACAAAGCTTTATGATCCTTAAATTTTTTAAAGGATTACTTTAAGTCTCTGTTAAGAAATAGATAAACAGAACAGGGATTCTGTCTGTCCCAATAATTAATTTAATCTATATTTTATGTGCCTTTAGTCTTCTATACTTTCAGGAAAAAAGCTTTTTTTACTTTATTTTGGAAATGTGGATGTCTAGCTTAGAGATACTTTAGATTTGGCCTGGTATATTTCTGTATAGCAGGAAGAAATAGCTATGTATGTACAGCATTAATTTAATTGCTTCTAGTGTTAAAAGTAACATTTTGAAAGGCTTCGTTTAGCAAAGGTTTTATGTTGCTCTGATTTTTAATTTTTTTTTCTTTCTCCTTCCTCTCTGTGGTATTAGCTTTAAAAGGCCAAATTATTACTCTAAGTCAGAATAAATAACTTTCAATTTTCCATAGGAGCTGAAGTTAAAAGATGAAGAATGTGAAAGGCTTTCTAAAGTGCGAGATCAACTTGGACAGGAATTGGAAGAACTTACAGCTAGTCTGTTTGAGGTTTGTTGGAGTCTTCGATGTGATATACTTAAAGGAAGCTGAGCCAGATGTTTTATGTAGAATCAGTATATTATATGCTGGATTTTTCTGCAATAATCTTATAAAGGGATTTGTATCCTGAAGACCCGGGTGTGTTGAAGCAGAGGCTTAAAAGCAAGCAGTAGACTTTTCACTTAGATGAAAGAGACCTTGTTGAGCTTGTCCATCTTCCTAGACACAAAACAAGAAAATAAGGGAAATAAATCAGAAAGCTTAAAACTATTTAGGCTTATTTTTTTGGCATAACTATTTTGAGACAGCTTCTCTGTCTGACAACAAGGCTATCTAGATAAGAGCTAAATTTGAGGTTGCCATGGTGACTAAATAAAAAAAATAATGTAGTTCCAGATCAATGGAGGTAGCAAGTACATAACTTTTAACCGTGCTTTCAGCTTTTGTATTTGGGTCTGGCAGCATGCTACTCCCACAAATTTGAAAACAAACATTAATACTGAGTGATGCACCAGGTTGGAACCTGGTTACCACATGAGAAGCCTGAACTTTAAGTGGACCTATTCATTGGAGAAAAGGCAGTAGTGCCAGCAAAGATGGTGAGCTTGTATTACACAAAGAAACATCTTAAATCCATCTTTGAAGCAGGCTCAGTTTTCATTTTATCATAGGAATGCCGAGAGGCTTAATTGTGATACCTATAACCATCAGAATAAATTTAATAACCCAGAGATTATTTAATGTTTACCAAGTCACAAATATTGGTTTTCAGCATATGCGTAAAGATACATTAGGCATATTTTAAAAGCAGTGTTTAAACCTATGATGTTGCATTGCTGTTAAAACCTTGAAAATACTGACATTCAGAAATCAAATTACAACCCCACAGAGGTGGGTTGGCAACACATTTTATTTCGTCATCCCAGTAGGGCAAAGTTGCTTAACTTTGTTTAAAATATTAAGCGGTTCCTGTGTGTAGAGAATAAATGGGAGACTGGAGCAGTATGTTGGGGGGATGAAAATGTTGAGCAGGTATTTTAACTGTAGAGGATTAAAAATAAAATTATCAGTTAAATGTTATATTAATGACATTTCATAACTTAGAACAATGTATCAATTTGTTAAAGCTATGTTTGAAATACAGTATGTTAGTAATAATTGTTGGAGTTTTAGTTATTCAGAACTGTTGTGGGCATGTCACCTGAATTTTCTTTTGTGATTTGATTTCACTGAGAAGCCCTAACAAAAGAGTGTTGAAGTTTCTTGATTTTTTTGCACCAAGATCTAAAGCCCATGAATTCACATTCTGTTCTGAATCTTACTAATTTCAGTGACCATAACGTAGAGCTTGTATTAATGCATCCTAATGTAGGATTGAGGCTTGTTTTGCACATCTGGGTGTATATATTACATTATTACACTATAATAGCACTACAACATGCTTTGCTTTCAAAGGTGCATCACTAAGCAGAATCTGCATGGTCAATGTTAAATGTATTTGTACACATTGTATAAATGTGTATGTTCCCATTCCTGCATGTGTCTGTTGTTACTTAAGGCAATTTTATGAACCTGTATTACACAGCTGTGTTGTATGCCAGTGAGAGCCAGATCTTTTGGTATGATGATGTATGAACTTTTTTGTTTTATTTATATAGCGTCCAGATATGTGCTAGGCGCTTTACAGATATGAGAAGGATCCTATTCCAAGTAATTTAGTCGGTGGCCCTGATCTTTCAATCTTTGTTGCCTTCAGTAAGTACCAAGTGAGAACAGTAACTTTATCACAGGCGCAAATTGCTGGATCAGAGCCTAAACAAATATATTATGTAGACAAAAGGCTTAGAGGTATGAGGTAAAAGGATCTTAAAAAATATCTCCAGTTGTTTTATGCTTTATTCTATATTGGCTTAGCCTTCTTTCTTTGCTTGGATTGGTTTTTAGTGCTTTCTCTGTTCTACTTAAGAAATGTTGATTATTCCACAAACTATTTTTAAGCTTTTGCTTTGTCTGTTTTATTGATGGTGAGAATTTAGACTTCACAGTTGTTTGACCGATTCCGTCATGCAGAAATTTACTGTTGACTAAAACTGGTTATTCTGGCTAGAGGAAGGGAGAAGTTCTTTTGAATGTGCTACTGTGCCCATGTTGGTTTTGTTGCTACTGGTTAAGTCTTTCTCTTGGGGGTCAAGGAACTTGACTTGTCAGCCACCGAAGTGTGACTGGAGCCTGGCATTCATGACAGGTATTGTTCCTGCTGAATGGGCGTGGGTGGAGTTGCTGAATTTCAGAATCTGGGCTCAGGACCAAGGAGAAGAAACTTGGTGGGCCAATGTTGAATCCAAATGGTAGATTTATAGGTGGTTTTTTGGTATGTAAGTATTTTGTTTCAGACTGTTGCGAAAGTTGCTATTCACAAGTAGTCTTCATGAAGCAAAAGTATATCCTTAGTAGTTTGGTGGTTTTTTTTTTTTTTCTTTTTTACTGGATCTTGTAAATTTGTGTGGAGCATTTATACAAGCTAAACATTTTTTATAGGAAGCACACAAAATGGTTAAAGAAGCTAATGTGAAACAAGCTGCAGCAGAAAAACAGCTAAAAGAAGCACAAGGAAAAGTGAGTTTTTTCCAACTTGCTTGCTTTGTCTTTCCACATGGCTATAAATCTAAAGTGTGAATCATAAAGATGTTAAGTAGAGCATTATCTGTATACATTATTAAAATACGTACTAGGTTGTTTTGTATCGCCTTGACATATACTTACTGGCACTTACGGACACAGCTGGTGTTTCAGCATCCTATTGGATAGCTACCAAAGGTGCATAGAAAGCCAGTTACTGCAGTATGCAATTGCATAGACATCTCTGAGTTAGTACTGTTGGAAGGTGAAGTCTTGATTTGAAGCAAGATAACCGGAGATTTTGTTAAATGATTTAACATTCATAGCCTAATAGAATATTTTTGTTTGATAATTACTTTATTTTCTTTTCCCCTCAAGATTGATGTACTCCAGGCTGAAGTAGCAGCATTGAAAACACTAGTATTGTCTACTTCACCGACATCTCCAACTAGGGAGTTTCAGTCTAGTGGAAAAACTCCTTTTAAGAAAGGCCATGCAAGAAACAAGAGTACAAGCAGTGCTATGGGTGGCAGTCACCAGGACCTTACCATGATGCAGCCAATTGTAAAAGACTGTAAAGAGGTAACAGTACAGCGAGTGTCCTCATTTTGCTTTATTGTTTTGTCTTACTCATAGTATATTAAATCTTCATGTAATACTGACTATTTTAGAGATCGTTTTCAGTAACAGAAGATGATTTTTCTTACATACCAATAGGTGATGATTTTTGCAAGTCTTGTATATTTTTAAGTCATAAAGGGAAAAGGAGATATTTAAAATATTGGAATTTAAAAAAAAGAGCAAGCAGTGTAACTGAGTGATAGGTCCTGGTGGCTTTGTAAAAAGTCCATCACCAAAAGCTCATAAAGTTTCATAAATGTTTCATAAACTGTCATAGAAAAGAGGAAGAGTCATTTTATAGATCAATAATGGGTGAAAGAGGCCAGGAAAAAGACAGAATCAATGATATATTAGAGAACAGGATGAGAGATACCACCAGAGTCCCAGAAGGGCATGTTTTTATTTTGTTTTCTATACATGTAATTGAAAATGGGGAAATAATGAAGCGACAGGCTGGTGTTTGAGTCCATGGAATGGTAGCAGCAGAAAGAGACTGAAGATTGAGAAGGATGTTACAATACTGAGTGGCTAGTAGAACAGCAGATGAAGTTCAAAATCAGTAAATGAGAAACTACACATGTAGGAAAAAAAAAATGCAGTTGTGAACATAGAAATAGCTACAGTGTGCTGGGAAAAGTAGCGTACTTGTGGATAATTCTGTGAAAACACCAGCTCAGTGCTGCTCAGAGACCAACAGAGCCTTAGGAGTTGTTAGGAAGGGAATAAATAGCAGAAGAAAAAGCATTATACTGCGGTATAAACATGTAAATGTGTGTATTTACAGATGCAGCTGTGGTATCTTTATCTCAGAAAGGACATAACAAAAATATGAGGAAGTGTGACATAAATGATCAAGCCTATGGAAGTATTTCTGTGTAGAGAGGCACTTGAGGTAGAGCAAAAATCTATACAATTACAGATGACATGGGAAAGAAATGGTGAACAAATATTAATGATTTCTTGTAATAAAACTCTGGAAGCTAAAAGGAAAATTTTCAGCCAGTACACAATGAAACTTTACAACTCATTGTCATGAGGTAGCAGGATTAAAAATATGTTCAAAATGTAGTCTTGCAAAGTGACAAAAGAAAGTCATATAGTAGATAGATCACAGAATCACAGAATCATTATGGTTGGAAAGGACCTCCAGGGTCATCAAGTCCAACCTTTCTCCTGGCATCTC
>JAVSBS010004191.1:0-13788 GCA_033124195.1 Coracias cyanogaster | reverse complement strand
ATGGCTTCAAGAAAAATATTTTTCTATTCAACCTGAATTTCTGCAAAAAGAAAAAAAAAAACATGTTATGCTTTGAAGCAATGGATAATGCAGAGCTGTTTTTAACTGCTTTCTAAATTTCTCTTGCAGTTGGCCTCAGCTGTTCTGGAAGCTGTTGAAAACAACACTCTGAGCATTGAACCTGTTGGCTTGCAACCTGTTCGATTTGTGAAAGCTTCTGCAGTTGAATGTGGGGGACCAAAGTATGTTAAGCTAACAGACAGAGGGGGAATCTTGACTCATTTGAGAGCTTTTGGATTGAGAAAACTGCTATCAGCTGATCACCTCAGTCAAATTTGCGTATCTTAAACTTTATTTCCTAAAATCTAAGATTTCAAGATTGCTGTTAAATTTATGGGGAAAGTAAACAACTAATAAATTTAACTTTAAAAAAGACTGATATAAAACAAACCTTTAAGACATATTCCCTTTTTGGGAGTGCTGCTAGCTTCACTTTAGATGCATTGCCCGCAAAAGTAACATTCACTTCCTTGGGTAAGACCATCCTGATATTAAAACAGATGCTTTTGAACTAGGGGTAGTCAGCTGGAAAGTGTCATGAAAGATGTTGGTATTGAAGTAGTACAGGCTGAATATCGGACATCTAGAACATTTATGGCATAAGAAATTTAGGACATACATAGCACCCTGACAAAGGTAGCGGAAGGGTTTGAGAGGAGAGCTACAGAGTAAATCTTCTGAATTTGTGCAGGAGGAATGTAATGAAGTGGGAATGAAGTTGAGCTTAAACCTAAAGGAAGCATGATTGAATGACAGAAGGGTTGGTTTAGAAATTTTTGAATAGTTCTAGAGCAATCTGAAGCAAGACTTGTTGTCAGGTGCTGATGTAGACCTTAAAGTTAGGTGGGAGGGACTGTCTTGAGGCACTGGGGCTTTGATGGATGTAGAGGAGAAGGGAGGGATTTGTGGTGTGCTTTAGTGTATGTCAAGGTTAAGCAACAAGGTCAGTGTTAATCTGGTGCCTTCTAAAACTTGAAAGCCTTGACTTTCCTGTTAGAGATCTTTTGGACAAGTTGACAATTCTGTCTGTAATATTTGTTTTGACAGAGCTCAATTTTCTGATAGAAAACTTGTATCAAAATGTTTTCATCTCGCTGTTAAGATTTTTTTTTTTTTTCTTTCTCATCACTGTTGGTTTTCAGTTCTTGTTTTTCCTCTCTTTTTGAATGGAAAAGAAAATACATTTAACTTTTTTTTTTTTTGCTTTCTGTTTAAAGAAGCTGTATAAAAAGAAAGTTGTTTCATTACTTGGTCTTTGATCTTGTCTAGCCTACAACATTGAGGCATTCATACATTCTTCAGCTTAATTCTATCACTAGATGATGTGTTTTTTGAGCTGTAACAGCCCCTCATCAGAAGGACCCACCACCAATTAAGGAGCTACTCAAAGGGTGGTGATTTCAAGTCCAGGATATGCCACTGTGAGCTGCATTCCGTTAATGCAGTAGAGAATCTGGACAGCCAGAAGCTACTGAAGCAAGTAATGTGTCATAAAAGAGCAGTTGGCTCTTTAAATTGATGTAAAATCATTATGGTTCAAGCAACTTCCCTACATCTTGACATAATGAAATATTTACTCAAAAACAGGAGACTCAGTTGCAGCATTCAGAAATTTTGTGAGATTTTTAACCTGTTTTCTCTGGTGTAGGATAAATTTTGAATTAGAACTTATGTAATCCTTATAGTTGGCTAGGTATAGATTAATGTTTTGAGATGACAATCCACAAATTGTAATTTACTTACTTCAGGTGTATCAGAAGGTCAGGCATACTCCTTTCTCCTTTTTCCCCACTGTCATGTAGTGACAAAAACTTTTGTGGTATTGTTTGTAGATAAGTAGTTAGTAAGGAATATGCAGTATTTAAGTGTAATTTGACAGCAAATGTGCTTTGCCTTTTATATGATTACTGGCACTGAATGGGAAATGGGTGCTCCAGTTTCCACTGAATCAGAGTAGCAGCTTCAAGGTTTTTTTATCTCTATACAGTGCAAAACACTATTTTTATGTAAACCATGTTCTTAGATAGGCAACATAGCACAACTGAATATGTACTAACAAAAACCAGAGTAATGTTTTTCAAGGAATTGTTTTGTTGTACACTTGCCTGGGGGATGGGGGAACACATGCATAAAATAGCAGGTAATAGCCCAACAGCAAAATAAGGAGCAGAAGGTGGAGAGCTTGATAATAGTGAAGAAAGGTTTTTGATATACAGAAGTTATTGAATGGTGCCTGTGATGGTTTGTAGTAAGTGCTGCCTTAAAGAGAGACAGCTGGGTTTTCCCCACAGGATTTGAATAATTGTCCCCACAGGGAACAAAGCACTACACCGCATGTGTGCTGTACAGCACAGAACTGAGTCATTACTAGTAACTATCATGCCAGCCTTTAACCTGGTGTGATGGAAAATAACATATAGAAGGTAATTCTATAGCCAGAAGGGAAAAAAAAGGGCTTTATTTTCCTAGCATTGAAAGTCTGTCTGTCTTCTCACAAAAGCTTGACTGAAATTGTGATCAGCTTGCTTCAGCTACTGTAGGATTTCTTGGATCAATAGACTGCTGTCAGTCCTCGTAAATTGCTGTGGAAAAATCATATACACTCTTCGGTTTTCTCCTGTCTTAACATGGTTCTGTGGAGCGGCTGCAGGCTATTTGAAAGGGCCTCCAAGCCATTGTTTAGAACCACAGAAGCTCAGTAATTTTGTCACTTTTGAAAGGCTGCCTGTTCTTAGACTCCTTAACATTGTGAGGTAGAAATGGAAGGGAGAAGAGGCAGCAGCTTTTAAATCGGTGTAACAGTGAATGCCATGACAACCCAGTTAATCTGAGATGCTGCAATAAAGGAATTCCAAATAAATAAAAATCGCATTTAATTTACACTGATTCAGATTGTATTAACAGCAGTTTCTTTAAGAGATTAAAACCTCCTCTTTCTAAAGAATGTTGGAGGAAATTTAAAAAAATTCTTTGCCTTTTCCTGAATTGTTTTTTGGGAAGGATTTATGGTGACTGTGGACCTTTCCTTGTTCCTGATTAGGACATACTTGCAATACACCGGAAGTAAAATTTATTATTTTACCATCGCTTTTTGTATGATAATGGAAACAGTTATTGCCAGACAGCTTATTTTCTTTTGTCCCAAATTATTTCATACTGTAAACATAAAATATGATTTCAATTTGGGCATAAATGTAAAGCTGGTCTTAGAATGCATCTGAGAGAGGCTTCAGAGAATTGACTGCTGCTCTGTCTATTCTGTAGCGCTGATTTTTTTAAATGATGAAATGCAACATCAGGCAGTTTTTAAAAATTTCTTTAAATATTGGCATCAACTTATAGTTTAAACAATGCTTATTTCACATATGAAGAGTTAACTAAATCTCACTGCTCCAAAGTTGTGAAGCCAACTTGAATTAGTGAATATGGAAGTACCTGACCAGAGATGAAGAAAGTTTTAGAAATCAGAAATGCGTCACGATGCACCAGTATTGAAACAAAATTAGTCCTTGTGGAACTAAAAAATTGACAACATAATGTTACAATTGCAACTTGTAAAGTGAAGGCAGTCTTGGCTGTCTGTACCAATCTGAAGCAATTACATTAACAACTTAAAACACATGCAGGTGTTTAGATGTATGTCAGATTTGTTTATTAAATTGTGCAAACTTTATATTTTGTAGGAAATGTGCTCTCAGTGGACAAAGTAAGTCATGCAAGCATAGAATCAAATTAGGAGATTCAAGCAGTTATTACTACATTTCTCCTTTCTGTCGCTACAGGGTAAGTGGATTTACTGTGATTTCGTTTTGAGTAATAGTAATTTAGTTATTTTTTTCCATGCTATTATACAAAATTATATTAACCATCATTATTTTTTTTATATGGGTTCAGATCACTTCTGTGTGTAACTTCTTTACATATATTCGATACATCCAGCAAGGACTGTTGAAGCAGCAAGATGGTGAGTAGGAAATTGTATTTGCCATATATAAGAGAAGTTTAAATAGTGCATGTGCCTAAAATGGGCTATCCATGCACAATAGCAGTGACCTGACATTACAGGAAAGCTATCTGCTGCTAGTCATTGTAATTACAAGAATTTGGTGATGTTCCACACTCCAATAAAATTATTATTTATAACAACAACAAATTAAAAAGCAGTGATTTTTTTAGTCAGTCTAAAAACCCCTTCCATTATTCAGTAAGAAATGTTATGAAAAAATCTGTAACAAGAGGAGGTAGCCACAGTTTTTCCACATAATAATAAAAAACAAGTCTCATTCACGGAACATAGAGCTACTTTAGACCAAAACACCTCCAGTTTGGTTTGCTCTGGGCCATTTTTCTTCTCTCACTTGGTGTTTTGGTGCATCTTCTCACTTTGTGCATTGAGAATTCAGACAGTATTTCTTGTCAGGCTATCTTTCAGGGACAACTGGCAAGGATGACAATATTTTGGATTAAATTGTAAAAGAATAAGCAGGAAACAATACTGTAACCATTCATCTGAATGGAAAAGTCTCTTGATTACTTGATTAGGACTCTGGTTATAAATATAAGGCTTGGTTACCCCCCACCCCAAAAGGGAAATGTGTTGCTTCAGGCTGTCTTTTTCTTTCCTCCACCTTTACCTGGTCATTTTGTTCCTGTCAGAACATCATATCCAACAACTGCCTATTAAACTCTGTCTGTGCAGTAATTCAGAAACTTTAACTGTCAATATGTCCATATAAAAAGATGGTTATGAAAATGTAGGCACTGTACACCTAGTTACTTAATTCTAGAATTTAAAAATACATTGTGTGTTGGAGTTGTAGTTATTGGTCTTCATTGGCAAGACTATTTTACCTGTTTATCACTATAAAATAAAATTATAATGATTTGCTTGTATTTAAACTATACATGATTTCACAGTATTTCCTGTCCAGGTCAAAGAATATTGCCCAAGAGCCTTCAGTCCAAGGTTGTGGTTTTTTTTTTAAAAAAAAAACTGTATCACTTGACCATATCACTTAGGCTTCTGGACTTCCTAAGCACAAGTAGTAGAAAAAGTGTCATTAGCCCTGTGTCAATAGTCAGTTTTAAAAATTGCCTTCACTTAAATTTTAAGTTTGTTGGGTTTTTTTAGTTCAGTTGCATTTTTGAAAGTAGAGTCAAACAGCATTGCAATGTTTATGGATATCTGTGCTTTTCATTCTTCCAGTCTTTGAGTCTGTGTGGATTTGCTTCATGGAGAATTTGGCTAAAATTAGCCCCACTTTGATCTACCTCACCTATAGCCATCTCTTCTGATGTTTCTCAGTTTCATGAGCACAGTATTTTAGCTGCACCCAAACCTGTTGTTTCCACTTCTAACCTGAAGTACTCTTGAGGTGATAGATGGAGAGACTGCTCCTTAAAAAAATAATGCTGATAATTAATTTCATAGACTTTGCCAGAAATTCACCTATTTCATACACTACGCTTGATAAAACCTTCAGATTTTGGTACTTTTTACTGATTTACTAGTATTGCGGAAGACCATAAAAATGTTATTTAAGTTTAATTTGGTTTATGGTTAAAAGGCTTTGACCAAAAGGACCTATATAGTTTCAAGTAAAAATTTACTTTGCTATTGAGATAAAGAAATTAATACATTTCCCATCAAATAATGAAATGTTTTCAGTGTTATCAGAATTCTTCACAGGAAGTTTTTTCAAACCTGAGTCTGGTGTTTTGGCTCAGTTGTCATCTTTACCATTAGAAGCACAGAATCTGCATTTGTAGCTGTATGTAAATATTTCAACAGTACCTTTACAAGAACGTAGGCGTGCATGGTAATTGCATAACATACTGCATGTATTTCTACTCATGCATCATATGATTTGTGAAACAGAGGTTTTTTTGAAATATGGTAGGGAAGACCTTGTACTTCTTGCTCTGGGTAATAATCTTTGTAGTCATTCTACATCGTGGTCTTGAATGCATATAAATTTTTTATCTTGGAATAATTATATGCTCAATAATTTTGATTTGTATTACTTGTGCCATCTAGAAGCTTAAGGTATCTACTAGTCCCATCAAGTTTAGAAAAATACAGATGAAATTTAAAAAAAAAAAAGGTCTTTTTCCTCCCCAGTTTATTGTACCTGGCAGATTAGTGGTAGAAAAGAAGGAGGAAGAAAGATTACAAATGGAAAAATTGCAACAAAATTACAAATTCTGTGATGAAACAATTTTTATCCATTAAGTTCTACTTTTTTCTTCTGGTGGTCTTTTCATTTTACAGAAAATGAGTCAAGGGGCAGGACAATTAAAATGATAAACTGCAATTATTTGAAGCTGACAGGAAGCACTGATGTATTTTTGTTCCCCATTTTAAAAAGAAATAATCTAAAATTTGATTTTTTTTTTTCTATAGGACCATTATTTGGAATTTTTAAAAAATACTTGAACGAATTTTGTCACAACCGAGCATAAATAGCCCTCACGCATATTAATTCTGTTTTTACTCAGTGTTTTTACTTCTGAAGTTCCCCTAAACTGATGTAGAGTGAGGCAGCCTAAGCACCAGTTGAAATAAAATACGAATTCAGTATGTTTAATGATATTTCTTTTTTTTTTTTTTTAGTGGATCAGATGTTCTGGGAAGTTATGCAGCTGAGAAGAGAGATGTCACTAGCAAAACTTGGCTATTACAAGGAAGAGCTCTAAATCTTTTTACTCTTGCGCATGCATGAACTTCATTGAATATACATAACAAAAATTGCTGAATCTTTTTTTTTGGTCACTTGATATTTATTTCCACAAAGTGGGTCCAAGATCTTTCTCCTTTTGCAGATTGCACTAAGAAGTACTGTGATTGTTTTAAACTGACCTATGCTGTATATGCGTACATATAATACTTAGTTGAACCAATGTGGTAAGCACTTGCAGGTGTACTAGTGATTGTAATTTACATTTAAAAACAAAACTTCTGATTAAAGTGTTAGTCTGAAGCAATGTCTGTCTTCTGTTCTGTGGGGTGCAGAATGATGCGAACCTTCTTGGTAAGTCAAAATGTAAAACTTGAGATGATTTTATGAAGAGGAAATAAATGCCTGACGTTTTCTTTGTTGTAGTGTTTAGATACATGTATATATCCCTCTATGCATGTATGCCAGTACAGTTAACAGACGACTGGAGAACTTGGAATGCTTTGAAATTCTACTTTCCTATGTTTTTCATTTAAAAGAAAAAAATCTAAGAAGAGAAACACAGTGAAGAGTCAACAGCATAATAAATCTGAGTACCTTCTCCCTGAAGTAGGATGCTTTTCAAACATCAGATCACCTTGGTCACTGTTTGGTTAGATCTCTCCTGATCCCTATCTGACTGTGAAAAACTTTCTCTTCCCCTCTTTCTTTCATTAGAATTTTTTTCATTCCTTTAAATCCTCCCAATCATGGCTTCTTAAGTAAGATGCTTTTTCTGTTCGAGTGCTACTTTTGTGCTTCAGATTCAAGTGGTCCTTTCTCCCTGGATGTAGTCTAAGCCGAAAGCAGACAATTGGATTACGTGGAGCATAGTTGTGGGTACATGGCAGGCTTGCTGTGTAAAAGCCCTCTTGGATAAATACTAGGTCTTGATCATGACAGCCATTTATCGATTGCAGATAAGATTAAAGCATTGACAGGTAAACTGACAAACATTAGAAGTAAAGGCAAGTTTATATAGTTGGTTCTTTTACAAGAAGCATCTCAGTGGATACAGATTTCTTTTGTTTGATGCTGAACAAAACCAGCTCCAATTCATCGCCTACTGGAGTGTTCTCTGTTTTTACAGAAGTAAATAGAATGAGCAGTGAAATTTAATACCATGCTTGCATTGATGGCCTGTATGCTTGCCTGAAAACACTTTGCAAGTGTTGGCTTTGACCAGGCATTTCAAAACAATTGAACCTAAATATTTTACTAGCAATGGAGTATGTTTGGCCTTGGCTATTTCAGTACTGATGAAATACTTTTTATCAGTCTCCTACCACTGGGGACTAGTTCCTCCTGTAGGAACCCGGAAGAATTCTACCTTCAGTTGTTAAAAGGTTGTTTATTATTTCAATAATGCTAAGGAAGCCTGGTTTTACTCACTCTTAGAAAGCAAATGGTATTTGGCGGTATTATGTTTTGTGTTAGCCTCATAAATTCTACCTGAATTATTGTTAATCCTTAGTTTACATAATGAAATCAAACCATTTCCAGGATTAGCTAACAGTAGGTAAATGATAGCTGGTAGCTGTTGCTGTTCTGACTTAATCTTTTACAAGTGTTGCTCATTCAAGCAGAGAGGAGGGTCCTTTCTGAACGTAGAAGTGTAAAGATACAAATGGTATCTAAAGTTTACTATGCTGAGGTGATTTTCCTGTACTCAGGACTACAGGTCTACCCAATGTATCTCAGTGGTAATGACTGCTTTGATTGATTACATCAACAAATTGTAAATACCAGTCAGCTTGCTTCTGTATTGCAAGTCTCTTCCCTGAAATTCTTTTCTATATTTTTAATATAAGCTGCCTCATGAGAAACCTTTGTCACTGAGAGTGTCGGGTGCTTGTAAAAATTGTGCAACAGTTACTTGTCTGGTGGATATAACTACTTCAGGACTTCCAGACTTCTGGACTTCATTGAAGCTTTTGTTCGTAACCAAATGCCTCCCACAGATGCCTACTCAAAATGTGCAAATATTTTTCTCCTGTTTGCTTAGGGGTGACAGAATGGGCTGTTTTCATTGTACAAAGATTGATTTAAAGGAAGTGAAACAGGGTTGGCTGCTAGCCTTATACAATCTTTGTTCAATGTTCAGCTTTCCCATATGTTTTTTTGGTGTTACCTTGGACAAACAGATTAGCCTGCAATTAGTTTTGTTAGTGATGATAATGTAGAAGTTCTGCTTCCCTATAATGAAACTTCTATGAAATAGATGTTTTCTTTTCTAGAGCAGCTGGATACTCTGACAGTTGGCTGCTTAAATGGGATAGTACTTAAAGTGAAACCAGTGATGACTTCGCTCTTGCATTTATGATTACTATTGCTTTCATCAGTAGCATTAATTACATCACCCATGTGAAAGTACAGAGACAAGATAAGTCATTTTTATTGCTGCATTTTTTGCGCATGTGTAATTATGGTTAGTCCTGGGACAAAGGTCCTTAAAACAAGAACATCAGACATACTGAACAGAAGAACACACATCACCGTCATCTTGCCTCAAAAGCCTTGTCAGATTCTCTTTTACATGTAGCAGAGTTTGAGTAGAGCCCTGGCTTTAGTTACGGAGGAATGAAATCAGCTGGGACAAAGTCACTGAAATCTCTGACAAAAACATGATGTGTTCTTTGGCATGTTCATGATCATTTGGAAGAGACAAGGCACGTTTTTCTCAGTGGGACTCCTGAAGCAGTAGGAAAGCAAAAAACGTCTACTGGCTTTTCATGGATGTGGTGGGAGAAAATGAGGCCTTGCAGCAGTTCTTTGAAGGTAAGAGTCTAGTTTTAAGAGAGAGTCTTAAGAATTTTTGGTGGCAGAAAAAAATACAGTAATTGGGTTAAATGAAGAAAGGAGGAAGAAAAAGAGCCCTGAAATCCAGAGCTCTATTTACACAAAGCTATCATGTGAGGTGATACTGGAATGAACTACAAATGGTACAGAGGTGGTGCAGTGCCTTTTTCTTTGTGCTTCGGCCAGAAGACCAGCGTAAAGGTGGAGCCAGCAGAGCCTGCGGTACTGCCGTGGTAATTGCCAGGAAGAAAAACAGGGAAGTGGTTGAAGTCTCCTTGCAACTTACCAGTTCAGAAATCTTGGCGCTTTTCATGAGGTCAGGGAGCTCCCTCCCTACTCTATCATACCATGTCAGGTTGAAGAGGGTCTTCTTCCCACTAGTAATTTTTTCTGGAATGGCCTGATTAGAATTGGTGAAATGGTAGTTGTGGCAGTATCTTTGGGATCCTTCTGAGAACTGGGATTTCTTTTTATTTTTTTTTTGTCTTTTGCCTGGGGTCTGTCCTGCATTTTCCCCAAAGACCTTCGACATTCATGCAGGTCCCATTAGTTTCCTGCCTTTCTCTTACCACACAGTTTTCTTTAACAGATACCAAAATAAAGGCCCTGCCATAACGTGACTAAAATGGCTGTTCAAAGGCTTGTGTATTTTTTTATTTGTACTGAATCTTTTCTTTCCCATCCACCAGTTTACACTTTGCATGTAAAAAAAAAAAAACAAAAAAAACAAAAAAACCCTTTCTATTCCAAACTTCTCTTTCTGTATTTGTTTTCTTTCCATTATCTATGCAAGTATTCATACTGATCTCAAAGTAACTTGGAAAACTACCTTTTCTGTTTTGGATAACACAAACAGTTTTTGTTCCCTTGTATTTAAATTCCATTGTGTTAATCGTTGTGTTAATTTTTTTTTTTTTTTCTGGCACTCACTTGATCTTAGTGAGAGGTGGTAACTCTTAATTTACGAGTTTTAATTTCACACTAGGAAATTAAAGATCCTCCAGCACTGATCAGGAAAACATATTTAAGCCAAGAAATTTAAATCTGTGAATTACAATCTAGGGCTGCAAGCCAGTAAATGTGTTGGTTTTAGATGTTATGAAATGTATACAATGTTTCTTAAGTTCACTTTAAGTCATGGAGATCAAAAGCTAACAAACTTTATTTGTTTTTATTTCAGCAACTTAATGTTTTTATTGAGCTATTTGTTCAACTACAGCATTGCATAGCTGCCAAATAGTGTTGGACAAGAATTATATGAAATCTCATAATCAGAAATTTTTTTTAGGAACTGACTTGGAAAACAGGACTTTCTAGTGAGCATGGGTTAGGTTCTGTTGGCTGTTGTGATAGTGATACTTTGAAGGTAGAAGGTATCTCAGAGATTTTACCTCTATGAGCTCTTTAACTAGAATTGCTAATTGTAATTCTGGAATTATTAATTTAACTCTTTTTAGAAGGTAGTTTGGTAGAACATCTGTCTTTGGGAGAATGGCTTGTGAGTTGCTTTATAATGCTACCTTGTGAGACAAGAGCAATGAACTCCTAGTTCTAGCTTAGTGGCCTCTGAGATTAGTCATAACGTAAGAACATTGTCTTTCAAGGCTACAAAAAAAAGCTGAGTCCAGCAATATCAAGTGGAGAATGGTGCCACTGAGGAAGCCAGCTTCATCAGTCGTTCACTTCTGGCTTCCAAATGCATCAGCTGGCAGCTGAGCACATTTATAGATCTGTCTTGTAAGATTATTTGAAATTCATGAGTGTAAAGAATCCTATTTCCCCTGTTGCTTTAGTTCCTTACGGTGCATATTTGTTTTGACACTCATTAGTAAGATAAACTCACATTTGCAATATTGAGGGGGGACAATCTGAAAAAAGGTTTTTCAAGGAAAATGAGATGATGTTTGTTTTCCTGTTGATCACCACTTTCATTAGTTAATAGACCTCTTAGATTAGATATGACTCCTACTGGGATTTGACCTTGGATTTTTCCTCACTCAAGTAAACAGCATTTCTCTTGTGTGGCTGTTCTGGGAAGTTCTTACTTTCTGTCATTTCACTCTCACACCAGAGTTTTTGTTTCCGACGCAAGTTTTTTCTATTATTTCTGTTGAAAATAGTATTTTTGATTAAAATGCTTGTATGTTAGAATCGGTAACTTGCTATTTGTCGAAGGAAGGTCAGAGCTCCTGATTAGCCCTTGTGCCTCTGTGTGTAGCAAAGCAATCTGTTCTTGCTCACGTTATCAATGGGCTGGGGAAGTTGAATGAAGGCTGACCTAGTTACACTGTTAAACTCAAGTCTTCTCTTTTTTTGATGTTGTTGGAAGGTACATTAGGTGTCTCAAATGCATGTGTTTGGTCTCAGTGCTCTCTGTGATGTGAAGTCATCTCTTAGTGGAATCACCATCTCTCTATGCTCATGCTCCTGTGTGGTGAACGTGGAATATAGTTTAGAGCTCTTGGTAAATACGTTAAGCTATAGAACGCTGTGCCATTAAACACAAAACACTTAAACCCGGAAGGTGTCTCATGCCATTTTAAGGATGATTGAAACAGGAAGAGAAGATGAAATGAGAAATTTACAATATTAATGGTACGATTTGTTTCTTTGGCAAAAGTTACTTTGAGGAAAAAACATCTACGTCGACACAAGCTCACTTCTGATCACTTGGAGTTATAGGTCTTCCCAACACTGAATAACCTAGACTGCGGTAGGAGCTGCCTGGCTGCGGTTCTGCTGTCTTAACCCTTTCCTGTTTGTTGTTGCTGTGCACCTGAGGTTCATGTCCGTAGCTCTGCTGGCCCAGCAGCTTGTGTCAATGACTCCAGGTCAAATGTTCCAGTCAAAATGAACTGAACTATCTTGAATAATTTAAATAGTGACTAGTACTTTTCAGCGTGAAAGAAGTTAAGGAACTATCAGCCCTCTAAGTAATACTTAGTGTGAATCAACAAAGCTCAGCTGGACTTTCCACTGAGCCTATAGGGTAAAGCTTATAAAGTGCTGAGGCCTGTTTTAACAGTAAAGTACCTTTAGATGATAATCAGTTAATTTTCAAGCAGAAAAATTTCCCTCAAGTTGCAAGGATTTGAAGCAAACATCATGAATTTGTCCTTTCAGCAAGCAGGTATTACTGAGTGCTGTGTTGGGTGTGCCACTTCTACATCCCAAGCTGTATTTAAGGATTGTTCCCTGTACAGAGCAGCTGATGTTTTAACATGGATCTTGCTACAAATCGTTGGACTTGGCTGGGAACTTCCTGGCATCCTCTTTTTTAATGTCAGGAAATGATCAGTTTAGTATCGATTTTTAGTCAATTTGAGAAGTTTGACAGAATGTTTTATTATTGGTGGACTGAATTTATGCTTGTAGAAGGAGCACCCCACTAGGCTGGTTATTGGAATATTCCTTTGGCAAGTGATGGCTGTGGTGTAAGCCAAATCACAACAGCGCGTGACTTTCTCTGAAATAGCTGCTCTATTAAAGACATAAAACTTATTGCAAGGAATTTCTGGTTCTCTGTCCCACATCCTTCACTTCACATCTAGATACTACTGAAAAGGAAGCAACTGATTTAAATGCAGGGGTATGTGAGACGCTACATGGAAGCGTTGGGATAATTAATCAATGTAGGTTATTAAGGGATTGAGACTGTTGGCTACAGAACTATAGAGTGAGGCTCAGGAGCCAGGTGAAGACAGCCTCATGGCTGTAGGGGGATGTCTGCCAAAGAGAGATGTATGAAGCAGGCAACTGCCAGATTAGGAGGCTGGAGTTTGGACTACTCCTTGGGGGCCTGGGGCTGGGGATAGTGGCAGGCTAGGCAAAAATGGACAAGGAAGCAGAAGCCAGTGATAGAAGTGACAGCTTTTAGACTTCAGGTTGAAGGAGAAATAACAGAGTATCAAGCTTATAGAGAAATGGGAAAAATATAGTCCTGTACTGCCTATGACTGCAGTCATAGAATAATAGAATGTTAGGGGTTGGAAGGGACCTCTGGAGATCGAGACCATAGAATCTAGGGCAGGTTACACGGGAACGCATCCAGACTGGTCTTGAAAGTGTCCAGAGAAGGAGACTCCACAACCTCGCTGGGGAGCCTGTTCCAGTGCTCTGTAACCCTCACAGTAAACAAGTTCCTCCTCAGGTTGAGGTGGAACTTCCTGTGCTCTAGCTTGCATCCATTGCCCCTTGTCCTATCACAGGGCAC